>JBBPKT010000036.1:0-65499 GCA_038089395.1 Pulveroboletus frians
TTTTCATAAGGGATTATAAGCTAGCATCATCAGCATGGTGAAAAAAAGAAACTCTGACAATTTTATTTATTCAAGTCATATCACATACATGCTTGGAATCCTTCTCACAGGACCCAACTCATCTGTAAGGTGTGTCTGAAACAAAAGATCTCATTTTTCCTTTAAAATAAATATATGCTTCTTTTTTTTAATTTTTTCATTTGTAGCCATGCCCTATGCTAGGACAGGATGACTGAGGCCAGTGTGCCTGGAATGGTTGCTAGGACTGCACTCACTTTCACACTTTGCACAGCCCCTTAGACTAATTATGGACCCACATACAAATTATGAGATAAGTAATATTTAATTACTCAAGGATAACCCGAGCGTCCCGACGGTTGAGTATGTCAATGGCATTTTCACGCGTATGCTACTATTGCCAAGCCGGCAACACTCAGCTAGTGAGCCGAGGTCTCTGTTATCTTATCTTCGCCTATTATCACTTATCTTCGCCTATTATCATTCCATTGTAATAGTCATTGTAAGGTACTTATTATGTAAAAACCCGGTATTGTAAGCTGCCGGCATTACAATGGCGCTAAAAAATTTGCGACAATGGGTCGATAAACAGAGATTGCTCATCAGTTATACGGCCCATCAATCAAACTGAGCTCACATGGGTAGATCACACTGGTATCAGCTACTGTATATGACTCTAGTCTTGCTTTCGTCAGTATTTCACATTTGGCACTCAAATTTAGTCGCCAGCGTCCATACACAGGAAGAGGTTATCATTCAACAGTCAGCGCGATAGTCGACCAGATTCGCAACCCAACAACCTCCACCACGTAAATTGTTACAGTGAGAGTAGAAGACGGAAGAGCATACAGCGGCAATGCAAAACCAATTACGAAGTCACTGAGAACCAGGCGTGAGTGACGAATCACGCAAAGTGGACCAACTCACTGTAGCTGGCAGGGTCGATGTGATCTGGTAGTTCGGGCACCGCAACTTCAAACCGAGATTGGATGGCAGCCATCACCTGCTGATCACTCTCGCTCGACACAAACGTGATAGCGAGACCCTTAGTACCAAATCGCCCAGCACGGCCAACGCGATGCAGATAGCTGTCTGCATCCGGAGGGCAGTCGTAGTTGACAACGATGTTTACTCGTTCAACATCGATACCACGACCGAATATATCAGTGGCGACCAGTATCCGCTTTTCAAAGGCTTTGAAGGCAGTATAGCGTTTGATGCTTTGATCACGTCAGTAAATTTGTCAATTTAAAAGGCCAAAAAACTTACCGTTCCTCTTGTGCAAGAGCAGAATGGATACTAATACTAGGGAAGTTGCATGAAACTAGCAGTTTGTCCAATTCAATTGCTCGTGCGACAGACTTGACGAAGATAACGACCTGACAAGAGTTAAACGCATGATATGATAAGCTTAGAGCACCTACCTGATTGAACTCCAAGGTATCGAGCAAGTCATTTAGCTTCCTGTTTTTGGCATTTTCCTCAAGCTTGACATAATGCTGTTGTAAACCATGCAACGTTAGTTTTGTCTCGTCGTCGACGAAGATTTCAAGAGGCTGTATTCTAATGTCAGTATGCTTTTGACTTGTTCATCAAAACTCACGTTGGCCATGAATTTCTTGCAAGTAATGCGGATTTCCTTCGACAGAGTAGCACTAAACATCATGACTTGCTTGTGGTGGGGAGTGGCACGGAAAATTTCTTGAACATCCCTACGCATGTCTACGCAGCAAAGAAAGGGCGGGAGGGGAGCGGTTAGATCGCGATTGAATTATTGGGTCGAGCGAGAAAAGAAGAAACTCAAGAACACAGAAGGACGTGCAAGCGCCGAGCAAAATTTGCGGATGAGCCCATGTACTACTTTCGCCTGCAGCGAGAGCAGGAAATCGGAAATGAACCCGTGGTATTCTTCATCACGCGACGCTCTCAACAACTCAGCTACCCAGCGATGGACCCATAACCATGCTTCAACACCAATTCCAAGTGGCGCCAATGGCGCTTGCCCACATGGCAGAGTGACGTTGAGTATGGCGACAAGAACCTCGTTAACCGGTGGCGGAGACCGGTATGATGGGCGCAATTTGTTTAATGGCGCAGCATTCCAGACTGGCAGCCGAAACTGAAGGGGCGGAGACTAACCAAGCTGCTCTAGCATTTTGTCGCACTCGTCCAAAGTAAAGTGTTTGACGTTCTTGGCATCCAAAATCTTGTCTCGTGTGAGGGCATTCAGACGGCCAGGAGTCGCTACAACAATATGCGGGCACCGGTTCTTGTCGCGAAGGATTTCCGCGTCCTTTTGCACGGGGGTACCACCAAAGAAGGTATGAACCCGTACGTCAGGCATGTACTTCGCAAACCGCGTGTACTCGTTCTTGATCTGAAAGGCGAGTTCACGGGTATGACACAGCACAATCACGGAGACTTCGCCATTCACAGGCTCCAATTGCTGCAACGTCGCAAGGACGAAGACTGCGGTCTTGCCATGTCCCGACTTTGCCTGACAAAGGACGTCCATTCCCAGGACTGCTTGGGGGATACATTCTTGTTGAACTGAGAAGCCAAGTCAGAGAGAGAGAGAAAAAAAACTCCAACTGGTAGAAATACCTTCGGAAGGGTGTTCAAAGCCAAGATCACTGATTGCTCGCAGAAGTTCAGGTTTCAGCAGGAAATCCCTAATAAGAGGGTCAGGCGAGTGGATACCGTGAAAAAAGAGGGATAAAACAGACCTGAAGCCAGTCGAATGTATGCCTGAAAAGTTTTTCTTATCTTTGTCGACCTCACCCACTGCGGCCGAAGCGGAAACACCGTTCGAAGGTGCTGCAACGCCATTGGGGACCACATCATCTTCATCCTCGTAATTGACCAGTTCCTCGTTGTCGTGCGACATTGTTGTTTTATATAATTATTGGATATTATCCGGTGCGTAGTGTTGAAAGCAGAGTGAGGGATGGTCAAGGAGAGAGTTCAAGTCGAAATTTGTGGCGCGTCTCAGAGGATGGTTGGCTGCTGACTAATGCTGCAGTCTTACTTAATCCACACACGCACGGACCCCTTCGCCCAGCCAACGTCCTCGACGCCATAGGACGAACTGCTAGTCGAGCGTAGATGAATTCGTCTTCTTCCGATCCACGGTAATAAAGCAATTGCTAATGTTTCTGTCCTGTCGCCTTTTGCGCTCTGGTATCAGTCCCGGACCGTCACGCGGCAAGCTGTAGCTTCGCAAACGTGCCGATCATTTGTCCCGAGAGTATAAAAGCGGGTGTGCGCGGTCTGAGGGTGAACGTCAAGGCGAGACACATTATGTCCACTTATCCATTCTGGTGAGTGCTTTCGAATGCCTTTCCAGAGCCCTTGCTCAGTGTTACTTTATGCAGGCTCGGCGGTATGCTCACCCCTCATCGTTTATAGTGTCGAACTAACAACGAGACCACAGGAGTAGCCGCCTCTAGTATGTGACGCACACCAAACCTTATCCCTTAGCTTATGCACCGTGTTCTAGTGGCAGCTTGCTTCACGCATCCCTTGGACCTGACGAAAGTGTAGGTTGCATGAGTTTCGCTGAGACAGCATTCCTAACACCTACACAGCCGAATGCAAACACTCGGGGCATCTGTGCCACGTCCTTCCATGCTCGCGACGATCCGGGTTTCGTTGTCCGAAAATGGCCTGCGCAGTATTTATACTGGCCTTTCCGCATCGATACTTCGACAGATGACGTATTCGCTGGTCCGCATTGGAAGCTACGAGGAGATGAAACGCCGCATGTCTGAAAACGGCAGGCCTTCTGCTGGCAAGCTTCTTTTGGTCGCTGCTATTGCCGGCTCATTGGGAGGTGTTGCCGGAAACCCTGCAGACATACTACTCGTGCGCATGACTAGTGACTCACTGAAACCTCCAGAAAAGCAATATGGGTATCGTAACGCTCTCACCGGCCTCACGACCCTCGTGAAGAATGAGGGCATGAAGGGTCTCTGTAGAGGGCTTGGAACCAACACGGTGAGTGTACAGATTGCGGACGAACGACGCGGTGGTTTATACATTTTAAGACGCGTGCAGCCTTGATGAATGTAAGCTTTCGCCTCTTCTAAAGGTGGCGTGTAATATGTATTCGTTTGATAGCCATCGCAGGTGGCATCGTAAGTTGGCCTAGTGGTCCCCTGTGAATACCTTGAGTGCACTTGCTGAGGCTGATTACAGTTATGACTTCTTCAAGACGACCTTACTTCGTCACCGAATACCCTTGATAGAGTATCAGTTCCACGATGGCTTCCTTTTGCACGTTGTCGCTAGCTTGGCTGCCGGGACCTCTGGCACAAGTTCGTCGTCCCCAACTCGCGTAACCTGTGCTCACTATTTTGCAGCTATTTGCTCACCCATTGATGTCATAAGAACAAGGATAATGGCTTCGGTGAGATATCTGGCCGATATGTAGTTGGTTTTTCGCTAATGGCGGTCTTGAAGTCAGGGAATGCTAGCCCCTTGCAGGTTCTTGTAAGATCGTTCCGTGAAGAAGGCCCCGCGTTCGTGTTCAAAGGTTGGACACCTGCGTTCATACGATTAGGACCAAATACCGTCCTCATGTTTGTCTTCTTTGAGGTGCGTCTCTCAAGAATGCACCACATTAGTAAGACTGACAGACGCACAGCAACTAAAGCGAGCCTGGTCCCATTTCACACGCTAGTGACAGCGACGCTCCCTAGATCAGCCATTGCTATTTGAATCTTTGGGGAGATATGTCTAATCCTCCTATTTCGATGACATTTGTATTCTTCCTTGCACACTTACTCGGATAAGATATATAGACGAGTTCCATAGCCTATCCTTACGGCTCATGACGATACAACACTGGTCTAGACAAAGCACTTCGTTTCCGTTCACAGTACTGGAGCAGATGAATGCCAATTTTTCTAATTTAACTTACAAAGGCCCTGTAGGTCATAACTCTGAAGCACTGCTCACGTCCAAGCTTGAAGAACCATGTTTTTCGAACCCTGTTTTGCCGGGTTCCGAAGGAGCCTTGGCGCCTGAGGTTTCAGATATTTTGCAAACCCTGTTCAGTATCCATATTTAAAAAATCAAGTTAGGCTACCGTCCAAGCATGATCGTATCGTCGCACTGTACTCTTAGCCTCCTGTGTAAGCTCTATTCTTTTTCCCGCATGCTCTGAATACGATGGTCCGTCACGCCGAACACCATGCACTCGCCGTGGGCGATGCTGTTCAGGAGCCTCTTGATCTAATCGGATAAGCACTGTCTGTTGATTCAGTTTTCGAACGACGAACTTGCCAACTCGGCTGACCATGCGTGCACTCAACAATTTTTTTTTTTTCCGTAGCAATGCGCGGAAGAACACATCAACAACATACCGTTATCGTGTTTGTCAGACCTGAAGATTTCAGGATCACAAGACAATCTGGCACTCTCATACCACCATGGCGACATGGCACATAGCATGCCTCAAGGCCTCACCGATGGCCAATGTTGGCGACCCCTTGCCAAACCGATGGATACGCCAAGGATGCAACTCCAAAGTTCTTGTACAACCGCATCGCGGCCCCGAGTGCCCATTGCCCAGACCTCGCGTCCGCAAATATCCACGCTTTTAAGCTAGACTTCACACACCTCGTAATGCCTGGCTACACTGTTTCGCATTGGGCGACGGTATTAACGTGTCAAGTTGCCACGGTCTCCAAGGGCAGCAACGGGTTGGCAGTTGCAGGGACAACAAACAACGACTATGGTCTTCCTTCGCTCTGCAATAATAAGGGAACTATGACACTGATGACATTAATATCTGTATTGTATCCAGGTCCCCTTGTAGGCCCTGTGGGTCCACCGTTGCGGTGAACCCTCTCTATTCGGCTTTCCATTGTTTTCGTCTGTTATGCACGTGGCGACGATGTGAATTGCTTGGCGCGATGTCTCCTTCTCGAGGCATTACGGAGAACGAGACATTCATAAAAGGGACATGTGGTTCAGTCGGAGAACATCACCCCCCGCATTCCAGGTGCCAGATCACTTTACTCGGTGCCTAGTTACCCAATGAATCCTGACGATCTCGTGAGTCATCTCATATCACTGACAGCCCCTGCGTTATTAGAACTATCTTCTTGCGTGTTCTCTAGAGAGAGTTGGAATCGGTAGCAATGGATACCGATAACGATACAGCATCTTATCACCATCCACACTGTCCCGACCCCGCCGAGACGAAATTTCCCGGTCCTTCTACCGGACGAATGTCACCCGATTCTCACCCTCGGAGACACCAGATCGTTGGTTCTGTCCAGACGTCGACCCATCCATCCCTCGGTTACGAGCACCCGTCCGGCCCAGATGGCGTTCCCCAACTCATGATACCGCAATCACCATCCTCTATCGTGAATCGTCTTGAAGAGATCGTTGACATTGATCCAAATTACAGGTTTCCTAGGCGGCGCCGAAGTAACCTTCTCCGCTCGGTGTCATCTGTACGAGAATTCATACCACGAAAACGAAAACATGACCATGATGCTTCGCACACGCTCACCATGGATCCTAATCACACTCAGAATGATAACACGTTGACGGAAGGCGCGAATTCCCTTCTACCTAGGAGGACGCGTCCACGTCTGTCGATACAACAAGACAGGGAATTCTCTCCTCTCCTCTATATGTCTCCCGGTCGACAGCGCAGCCCACCTGTACTGGAAGAGACGATCTCAGCCGCCCATTACGTCCTAAACGTGACCAATCCATCAGGCTCCGTCCAACGCTCTTTTCTCGAGAACTCCGAACGAGACGTGTGTACGCAGCAGAGTAGCTCCTTGATCCAAGTGACAGACCTAGAGGACCACAAATACCCTGAACGTTCAGATTCCGTCAACTCTTTTGCAGAGGTCGCCCTCGCGTCTACAGTGACCCCCAAGCATGGTCGCTTATCGACACTGCAGGACTTTTGGCTCCCTCGTCCATTCGAGGAAACGGATCAGCCGACCGTGGGTATCGTCAAAGTCCACGAGAGAGGCCTTGAAACGGGACCTTCATTCCTGTCGATCAGCGACGGTCGGGCGGGTGGTCCGTCGGTCTCCCCTGAGCCGGCTCAGGGCTCGCCAACGGACAACCCCACCCGCTCATCCCCGCGCTCAACCAACTTTTTCGACAAGCCTATGTGTGACTCGCCGAGTCCGATCGACCCCACTGGTGAATATAGGCTCACGCACACCGAAGTGCCCTACTCGCGATTCAGATGACTTGCGCTCGTTTCAGCTTGCCTTCCTCGGTCTCTGATTTCGTTTGTCGCACTGCGGCTGGTGACAACGATCTGTGAGGATCCTCGGGACGTTGGGACCCTACATGGACATCTGCTTGTTATATATCGTAAAGGACGATCGCTTGCACTGGTAATCTACGCAACTCCCTGTATCATTGTAACCAAGATCCCCTAGACCCTTGTAGCTATGTTACCCTCGGACGGACTGATGCAACCTACCATATATAGGTTATGTAAATGACGACAAGGGCTGTCTGCCTGAATATTTCCTGATCATACTATAGGATGCACAACAGACAATTGGCTGGCGCGTTAGAACCAACTTGCTTCTGTGGCCTATCGCTATGCAGGACTCGCGATGTGGAGGTACAAACGAAGAAAACGGCTAGACACTATCATCAGAACCCCATGTCGTCCTCATCCCATCCGTCACCCCATCCACTCGCAACAACCTCTTCTTCCTGGCGGCGTGTTGAGTGCTCTTGCTGGGTCGGCGAAGAAGGCGGCACGTCTTCTGATCCGTTCTCTTTTGCACTCGGACGAGAAGATGAGAAAGAACGTGTTTTTGGGCTTGCGAACGGCTGTTGACTTGTGTGCCAGGATATTTGCACTACGCCTATAGACGGGATATTGCTACCCTTGGCAAGTGCCTAGATAGTCCAATCAGTATTCAAATCGAGATAGTTCGGGGGAGGTTACGGACTTGCTCGGCAGCTGCTCTTGTCCGAAAACCGACAACTACCTCGTCATCTCCGACAGAGTCCACTGAATCAAGTTGTCCCGCAGTCTAGAGAAAAAGTAGTTGGATTGACGCTGCTAGGACGTTTGAGGAATCGGTCTTACCTCATACCACTCCCGCAAGGCTTGAATGGTTTCCTCCCTTGCTCCTTTGACAAGGAATTTTTTGGGTCTGTTATCAAGTTTCATACTGCCACGAGAAGCACCTCTCCCAGCACCCCGGAAGAATGCACCACGCGCTCCGCGCCCCCGTCCCCTGTAAGGGCGGTACGATCCTCCTCCCCCATAACCATAGTCCCCACTCTCGGAGATGCCCAGACTTGCAGCCTTGTACACTCTTAGTGCTCGTATCACCTGAAGTGAACACATACACACCTCTTCCTTGAGTTTTGCCAGCTTGGCTTGTAATTCTGCCGTGGACTCCCCTCCCGTGACGGCGTGAAGATCGAGTTCCTTGTCAAGCCTTTCTCTCTCCTTGTCGAGCTGGCTGAGGTGCTCGGTGGAACCTGTAGGCCGTGTTGTAGGTGTGGAGTGCGATGAAGCTTCGCCAGATATCGGGGCCGAGGGTCTCATCTCTTCACCAAGTTTTCTTAGGCGGGCCAATATGGTCTTCTTCTCCTCACCAGAAGCAGTTGCTAAAGATGCCATAAGGGATTTCTGTTCTGCTATTTGTTCCTCCAGAAGCTTTTGCTTCGCTGCGAGCTCGGCAGCAGTATTAGAAATGGTGACTGGCTTGCGAGCAGTTATAGTGATTGGAGGTCGTGCTGGAGGGGTGGTAGGTGTCGCACTCCGTGCAGTGATTTTTGCTACTAGCGGCGCAGACGCTGCCAACAAGCGCGTGCCCTTCTGGCCATGTCCCTCCATCGGTCTGTGCCAGAATACCTTGACAAATCGATTGCCGAAGACAGCATCCTCTGACTTCCATGCAGCGTGGGCTTCGTTGTGATCCGAAAAACTGACCAACGCTTTTGCAGTGCGGGCATCAATAGCGACGTTTGTGACTGTGCCAAAGCGCTTGAACCAGCTGTTCACGGCATCAAGAGAGAGCTTGTCCTCTGGTATTTTCTCAACCACCAGTGTTTTATCGTTCCTGCGCTCTGGGCGGAATGATTGTGCATCACCGGAGAATGTTCCTCTGCCCCCGTTGCCTCTGCTCGCACCTCTGAACCCGCCTCGAGCACCCCCGGATCCGGCATGATCATTCTGTGATGAAGCCTCCGTGTCAATGTCCATGGGCTGTGGCTGTTGAGGCGGTGCACTCTGCACCCATGTCGAACTGTCCTGTGGTAGTGGTGATGGTTGCGAACTCGCGGGGTCCTCGGGGATTTGTGGTGTTAGATCTTGAATCACAGGGAGTTCTCCTGAAGGACGGGTGCTCTGTGGACCATCCTCCTGGCGGGGAAGAAGGGGCGGACGAGGTTGGGGAGCTCGTCCGTTGATGCCCATCATGTTCCCGCTGGGTCGCATATCCATACGTGCCTCGTGGGGATCGTAAGCGGTGCCAGGTCCAACCATACCGAACGGTATCGCGCCAGGAGGGAACATGGGGAGAAAGGGGAGTGGGCCTCCTGGGGCACCCATTGCGAACAGTTGTGATGGCACAAAAGCATCGTCACCGTGACTGTATTTGCAAAGAGCACCCCTAGCACAGTAGCCGTTGTCTGAATTTGGGTGTTGAGTGGTACGTGGTAGGAAAGACGATGGATACGCACTGTGGTAGTCCCGACATATGCCCCTCCGTTGATCTGGTGGCTGATACGTCTGGATCCGTTGGCCGTTCGTGGCTGGACCTGCACCGTTCACCGGAACCTGCCGGTCGTTCCTGGGTCCCCATTGACTGGCTGAACGAGTGTCGCGTCCGCTCGAGTAGCGTGAAAATTGGCCGTCGACAGTTAACCGAGGACCTTTGGTGGGGTGATGCGCATCGTGACTGTCGTCTGCATGAGGTCGTTTTTGACCGCGTTCGGGAGAGAGGGTGTTGTTAGACAGCAAGCCGTCGAGAGGTATTGGGATGCCAGCGTCGGTGGGATGGGGAATGGATGAGGACTGTGAGGGGGTCGGAGAGGTTGTATACGGAAGATATGACTTTGTTCTTAGGACGGTGAATAATGTATCTATAAATGAAGGTCCCTCTGGGGACGGGTGAGCGAGAGAAAAGAAGGCGGCGGGAGAATATACCTTTCTCGAGAAATTCCTCGAGCTGGGCTGCGAGTTCCTTGCGCATGTCTGGCTCGGGCAGGTTGTGCTTGAGGAGGGCGAGGACATACTCGGCGAGGGCGGCTGGCTCGGCGTCGCATCTGGAGGGTGGTCAGCGGGCGAAGGAGAACGAGAAAAGACAGACATTGGACCGAGTGTTCGAATGAGCCATGGCTTCAGGTCTTGTGCGGTCGACGGGTCGTAAAACTCCATCGGTCAGGTCAAGCTGAAGGGGGTCCGAAAGACGACTACTGAGATGACAAAGCCTCCCTAATCGACTACTTGGCGACGACAACGTTCCAGTCGCTCGCGATCTTGCCCGTCTGGATCCCCACCAACTCTGTCCACAACGGCCTCGACAGCGGCCCCATACCATCCTCACCGGTAGGAACGACGACATCGCTACCGAGGTATCCAATCCTCTCCACCGGAGACACAATAGCCGCCGTACCCGTCCCGAATAGCTCAACGAGCCGGCCAGCCTTGGACGCAGCGATGATCTCCCCCATGTTCACCCCTCGTTCAGAGACCGTGAGCTCGGAGGGAAGTCCTTCGAGCCGTTTGCGCCCGGAGGCGTGATTCCGCGCAAGGGCAAGCACCGAGTCACGGGTCACACCAGGAAGGATCATCCCGTCGAGGGGAGGCGTAACGAGTTCAATCACTGTCATGTCATGTTCACACGACGTGCGCTCGGAATGAAGGAGCCCTTACCACCGTTGTCCCCCTTGAACACGACGAACAGGTTCATCGTGCCAACCTCGGTTAACCAATGCTCGGGGCCATGGAGCCAGAGATTTTGGGCGTAGCCTGCTTCCGCAGCCGCCTTTTGAGCGACGACGCCAGGGGCGTAGTTGGCCGCCAGCTTAAAAGCACCAGTACCTGTCCACCAAAACAGTCAGCCGCGAAACGTCAACCAAATCTGGCACTGCAGACCTCCGGGAGCAGCGCGAATGTACTCGTTGTCCGTCGTGCCGTACAAGGCCACGGGTTTGAAGCCCTGGGGGTAATAAGGGCCAACAGGACTGCAGATCACGAAAAGGAGGGCCTCCGTTGGGGGTTGAACTCCGAGTGTCCCGCCAGTACCAACTGGAGGCGGCACCTGTCAGCAATGACAAGGGCGGGCATGATGCACGACTGACTCATAGTAGGCCGAATGTACAGACTGTGACCTGGTTCTTTGGGTATCCAATCACGGTCTAACGAAACGAGTTGCCGAATGCAGTCAATGAGGGCGTCGCCATTAAACGTCTATGCAGAACCTTGTCAACACGGACTGATATCTGGGAACCGACTGACCGGCAGTGCCAACCGTCTTGCGCTGGTATTCATCCGCTTCATGTTCATGTCGGGACGGAACATGGTCACAGTGTCGTCTTCGTGCCGGTAGGCTTTCATGCCCTCGAAAAGTGACTGGGCATAATGAAGCACGGTGGCAGCCGGAGTGAGGTTAATGGCAGAAACTATGACATGTCAAGCAACGCAAGCGACGGAGGGTGGTATAGCTCACAGGGCTTAATGGTAGGTGCACCCCATCCAGTGCTCTCGGCCCACGGGATCGTTAGCATATGGTCCGACTGCAGAAACAGTGAATGCGCCATCGGCAAGACATTGCATGAAACGGCGCACAAATGTCCGACCAAAAACCAGCTTTGAGGAAGGAGGCAGCTGGCCCGGACTCGTTGTGCGCGTCACAGTGAGCCGTGAGGGCTGTCGAGGCGTACATCATCGACCGAACGAATGACTGTCAGACAGGCCTACCATGATATCCGGCGGGGACGTGGCCGCAGAAAAGGGCCGCCATGTAGGGAGCGCCTTGATGAGACCTGCTAGCCGCGTGGACGCTGAACGAGAGAAAGACATGTCGAGCCTGAGTACGACTGACTCCACGGTCTTATATTAGCTCGCTGGGTCACACAGGGACGACCCGCGTACTGACCGTCGGGGTAGGTTGTCGCACGCCGTCGATGGCAGGCCAGTTCCACCCGCGCTCACCACGCTCCACGGCGTCGAGCATTTCTTACAATGTACGGCCGCAGCCGTCGACAAGCCTCGCGCGACGTCTTCTCTTCCCGCACCTTCCACCCAGCTCCGACTTGCCCCCGTTATTCCTCACCTATCCCTGTCCGCCCGAACTCCACGAGGAGGTATACGATTTCATCGCTCTCGCTCTCAGAGCCTTTGTACATACCTGGTGGACCAAGATTACTCGATATGACAGAGAGTTCCTTCCCCAGGTTGCCAGTATCGTGACCCATGTCGTTCACTCCCTTGAGCAGCGTCTTCTCGATGCAGATTTTACGCCGCTCCTCTTCCATGACATCCCAGCCCTCATCACGCAGCACTACAGAGACTACCGTCAGGCTGCCTCCAAGGTGTCGACCTCGTACGCCAACGGCGGTGCGCTGTCGCTTCCGCAGATATTTCACCAGCTACAACCGCACATGGCAGTCGCCTCGGACGGGTCGATAGACGAAGAGTACTTCCGACAGGCGTTTGACCATGTCTTGCGACAATGCCTTCCCAGTGAAGATTACGCGTCGGAGGCTGAGAGGTACATCGTTAAGGAAATCATGCTCAAGGCCGTTGTCAAGGATGCTCTCCCTCGCCTCACGCAGCCCTGGTTCCTTCACAAGATGGCGTTGGATATGCTTGGACCTTGTCCGGATGCGTCAGAGAAGGTGTGCACTCATACTCTCCTCGACGCTGCGCTGAACCCTGCTTTAGCCGTCTGACGCGTCGACGTCTCGCTTCTCTAAATCTGGTATTATCGTGCTCTTGCTTTCGGCCATCCAGAAGATGTCCGGAACGTGCATTATGCTGATCCACGCGTACAAGCAAGTCGTGCATATCATCCCCATCGTCAACCAGACCTATTATCCTGGGACGCGTCTCGCGCCAATGTCCCTGGCGAGCACAGGGATCGATCCCGCGCCTATATCCACGACACCGTCGTCGTCATCTTCCGCATCCACGGTGTCGGAGTGCGCAGACACTGCCCATGCAGCTGCCCCCCTCGATCTCACACGTGGGTTGCTGGACATGGTTGCGGAATTACTTCAGGTCCGGGATCGACTCGCTGCCACTGCGTTGGTTCAGCTTGTGTCGCTGTTCTGCCGCTCGTTTCAGACGCTTATGAACAAGTGCGTTTGCTCGGTCTGGCGTGTCGCGTGTCTGACATCGCGTACGTAGGCTGCTGTACTACGTGCTATACACCCATGTGCTGTCTGCGTCGTCGATGCTCTCTGCCATCCGGCTCTCGAAGCAGACGCTGTTTCCGAACGGATACCCTGGGCCCGTACCGACTGACCCGACAGCAGAGGAGCAGCTCGCGATGCGCGACCAGGTGGTGAAGAGGGTCGCTGAGCTTGTCCCAGCACCGATGCGACCCGTTCTGCTGGGCGAGTCTGCGGAGAACACCCTGGACGGTGTGGTGGACGGGCTGAGCGACAGGGCGTGCAACCGACACCTTGCCGTCTTTCTGTTCGATGCGCTCCTCCTCAGCCTGTTCCCGGAGATGGGCGGGTAGTTTGGACGTGTTTATTATATTATTTAAATAATTTGCCAAGTCCCTTCCCCTGAGCGAACGACGATGCACCATCCACCGAGTCCGCCTCTGCTGCACGCCTTTCCTTCTGTCGCAGCGCTCTCAGATGCCCTCGCCGCCTTCATCGTGAAAGCGCAGAAGGAGTCTATCGAGAAAAAGGGCAGATTTACTATCGCCCTCTCCGGGGGGTCCCTCCCTAAGCAACTCAAGACCCTTATCGCCGACCCCGCCGTGAAGTGGGACAAATGGTATCGCTTTCGTATCGCCCTCCGTTCCGTCTCTCATCCTTTTGCAGGCAGGTCTTTTATGCTGACGAGCGTGTCGTCCCCCTCGATCACCCCGATTCAAACCACAGTCTCTGCCAGACCGAGTTATTCGACCATGTCCACATCCCCCCTGAGAACATCCACACACTCGACCCGGACCTTCTTGACGATCTCGAGGAACTCGCAGACGCCTACGAAAAGGAGCTCATTCACGAGTTCGCCCAGAAGGACGCGGCGCGCTTCCCCGTGTTTGACCTCATCCTTCTCGGCATCGGTCCGGATGGCCACACCTGCTCGCTCTTCCCCGGCCACGAGCTCCTCTCCGAAACTGACAGATGGGTGGCCTATCTCGACGACTCGCCCAAACCTCCCCCCGAGCGCATCACCCTTACCTTCCCCGTCCTCAACCACGCCTCTCGTCTTGCCTTTGTCGCTGCCGGAGAGAGCAAGGCAGACACACTTGCCCTCGTACTCGACAAGCCAGAGGAACACAAGCTTCCCGCATCGCTTGTCAAACTTGCGTTTCCCGGTCAAGTCTACTGGTTCGTTGATGACGCTGCTTCAGCCAAGGTGGCGTTTGCAAAGACGGCATTCAAGTTGTGAGCGAGGTGTCGAGGACGCGCGCGCCTTTCCCTGTTATCTACGTATTATGTCATATTGTCGCTGTACCACTAAATGTAACGCCTTTTCTTGAGCATGTCCAGCAACATAAGATACCTCCGCGGAAGACAGTAAATTAAACACTCAACAGAGTCACAGATGGGTAACAGGTGGTCGCACTCGTCGCTAACATGAGACACAATAACAACCCGTCGTGCAGATTAACAGTTGCACCCATAGTTCTGTGTACTCTCCCGATCGATTTGGATAGGGTCCGGATAATCCACATACCTGTTCGACGCTCAGTCAATATCTCGGCACTGCATGCATCACCTACATTTGTTCCTCTGCTTCTTGTTGCAATGCATTCTTGGACACCGTTTGGAAGGCCTGTTCGACATTGATGGCTTCCTTTGCAGACGTCTCAAAGTAAGGGATGTTTCCCTTGGATTGACACCATGTCATGGCCCGCTTCTGCGTCACCTAAAACACCATCTGTACGGACCCACACTCGACTACAAACCGTCATACCTGCCGTTTGCTTTCCTCCACGTCAATCTTGTTACCGAGGACGACAAAAGGAAAGTTCTCCGGATCATGTGGACTTGCTTGAATGAGAAATTCGTCGCGCCAGCTGTCCAGCGTCTCAAAAGACTTGGCACTGTTCACATCATATACGAGCACACAACAATCTGCCCCTCTGTAGTAAGCCACGCCAAGAGACTGGAAGCGCTCTTGTCCGGCCGTATCCCAGAGCTACCCAGGTAGATGAGGGAGAAGGAAGACATCTACCGAGAGGTACCATACCTGCATCGTCACCAAACGGTCGTCCACCATGACTTCCTTGGTGAGGCTAGACGGCACTCAGCGACATGAATGGCTACGCAATACACACCCACAAGTCGGCTCCGATAGTGGCCTTGTACTGGTTGCTAAACCGCTTGTTGACATATTGGTTCATGAGGGAGGTCTTGCCGACTCTGCGTACGCCCCATTGGCCATCATGAGTTGCCAGACGTGCGCAGGGCAACGGCACTTACCCGCTGTCCCCAAGGATGATGACCTAGAACACGGGTCAGTTGCTGTGGGGGCTCAACGGAGATGACAATGACCTTCAACAATACGCGGCCCATGGCGTGCTAATATGAGAGATGGGGGAGCAGCGTCAAGAAAGTGGGGTCGTCGTCTGTGGCGTTTGTCTCGACCAAGATACAGACGGTCAGCAGTGTAGCACCGGGACAGTGGTGCCACATTTGGCATAATTGAAGCGCCGCTCGAATTTGGCGGCAGCGCTGACTCGATACATGAGAGGGACTGCTTCATGTTCCTTCGTGTTGTCCGTCGGCAACTGCTCCAGTGTCTGAGAGGGATGGCGACTCGCATCGCACCCCAGATCAAGGACAAGATAGAGCTGTCTGATGCTGAGGACCAGCTCTGCAGATTGCTCGTCGAGTTTACGCGCCATCTCGAGCACGAAGACGGCATCGTCACCACGTGCAGGATTAACGGCGGTTGGGTTCGCGACAAGGTCAATCTGTGGCCTCTTTCGGACGGACGTGTGTTTCTCATGTTGGATTATTGTGGACAGCTGCTCGATTACGAGTGCAACGATGTCGACATTTGTCTCGCGGACATGATGGGAGTGCCCTTTGCAGAGCGTTTCGTCGTGTTCTTGTCGAGGAAAGATCTGGCCGTCCACAAGGTCACCAAGATCGAGAGTAATCCTGATCAGTCTAAACATTTGGAGACAGCGAGGACATCGTTGTTCGGCATCGACTTGGATTTCGTGAACCTAAGGAGTGAAGAGTACTCGGAGCACAGTCGGATCCCAACAGAAGTCGTATGTTGTCGGTCCGTGAGCTCGTTCTTTCCCGGTTGATCGCCTGCTTTGCAGAAATTCGGGACACCTCTGCAGGATGCCTTGCGCAGGGACCTCACCATCAACGCTCTTTTTTATAACGTTCACACGCAGGCAGTAGAGGACCTCACCGAGAAGGCAAGAGCTGGTTGATAGACTACTGTCCACGCAATGGGGCTGAGAGTTTTAGATTCCTTGCAGGGGTTAGATGACCTTCGTAATGGTATCATCCGGACACCCTTGCCTCCGCTACAAACATTTCGCGATGACCCTCTCCGGGTAGTTCGATGTATCAGGTTTGCAAGTCGCTTTGGGTTCGCGATGACACCTGAACTCGAGGATGCCTCCCGTGACCAGAGCATCCAGGTGACCGGTGATGTTTTCCTTGTCTCGCCACGCTTATAAAACTGTCCGTGAAGGAAGCACTCTCTTCGAAGATTAGCCGCGAGCGTATCGGCGAGGAGGTCGAAAAAATGATGAAAAGTTTGTGTGCAGCATGTCTCACTCGGGCATCTAAACTCATGATCACCAGGCGCCGAGCCACTCCATGCCATGCAGATCATCCACGATCTGTCGCTATATCACACTATCTTTCACGTACCTGCTGCGATCGCCAGCGTTGCTTCTGACCCTGTCGCTTCGCCAGAGCTTTCTCTCATCGCATGTACCATCCTCCACGACCTCCTTTTGCTCCCATCATCGTCTCGTCCACGCAAGTTTACGACAAGGCCCCACCCGACGCTGCTCGCGCACACACTCAACGACCGTGGAACGAAGGCGCGGCTATTCCTCAGTGCCAGTCTTTATTCCCTCGCCGGCATCACGTACAAGGATCACAAGCAGAGGGTGCACCCTCTCGTCGAGGCCGTGATCCGAGAAGGGCTGAAGCTCGGGAACAAGAACTATTACCTTGATGGCATACCGGCATTTCTCGAGGCCGCCGCGCTGTTCAAGGGCCTTTCTCTGGAGAATGTGCGATTCACGACACCCTCGGAACGCGTCGCCATCGGTGCGTGACGAATGCGTTTGATGAACGTACGGCTGACCGACCCTTTCATATAGGGCTGTTGCTCCGACACGGCAAGGTGCACAAACCGACAGCCGGTTCACATTGGTCGTCGTCTCTGCTTTTTTCGTTGGTGTGCGAGCTGGTTCCGCTTGGGTATGGTATGTCCCCATGTCATCTTTTTGAAGGAAAGGATCTGATTGCGTTTTGCAGGTGAGGAAGCTGATGAATGCATACGACGTTATAACGCCTTCACCACTCGAATCGAAGAACTCGGTTTGGACAGCTTGGTGGATGCCAAGCCTCTGCTCAATGTAGAGATGATACCCTTTTTCTGTTCCTCACACTCACATGTTTGGCAGGGGAACGAGGTCATCTCTGTGATTGGTGGTAAACCGGGACCCTGGACGGCTGTCATGCTCGCCAAGGTTGTTGAGTGGCAGTTAGGCAATCCAGAAGGCGACAAGGACGCATGTGTCGCCTGGCTGAAGGAGGAGCAGGGGTCGGGTCGATTGAGGATCGAGGATCTGGTCCAGTCCACCTCTGGATCAAAGCGCATTCATGCAGACGGTAAAGAAGGCACAAAGAGAACGAAACGGACATTGTAGCAATTTGGAAATCGCATTTCGGGACGGAGGAACGTGGTTTTGTTTCGGTACACGCACATGTATGCGAGAGGGGTAATAGATACAGTAGATACTTGGGGATTAATTTCGTACGAGATGGGCTATGTGAGGTTGGGGGCTGTTGTACATACCTCTGAAACCATGAAAAGCGTGGGTGACGAACAACTGGGTACTGTCCATGAGTGGAGACGAGTCCGTAACGGTCATTATTGAGTAGGTCTACCAGGTGTCTGTGGGGAAAGCGGGGGTGAGGGGCGATATGGGTTGACCGAACAGCTGATCCAAGGTGCCAAGCAGCGCCGAGTGCTCTGCCATGGGCGTGGACAGTTCGAACGGGTTGGTGAACATGGGAGAGCCCAAGGGGACGAGGGGGGCCTCTGATGATGGGTACAGGCCGATCTCAAAGTCGGTGAAGACGGGGGGATGCATGACGAGGGAATCGGTGGTGTGGGCACCAAGGACGCATGAGTCGACAAAGGAGGTAGCCTCGGGTTTGACGCCGGACAAGACGGTGTGTGCGCCGGGCCCCATGTGGGGAGGAAGGAGGGAGGACAGATCGTCAACTTCACACTGCCCGATCATCTGTGGGAGAGGTGAGCGTAGGGAACGGAGGGACGATCATGGGATGACGCACCGGATCGCTGCAATTGTCGAGGGAGAGATGGGGGATGTCATCGGTAGCGACAAACCCTGGCACGTCATCTGGGGGGTACACCGGCACCGGGGTATGCGCAAACATGGATATCGCTGGTGTTGTCATGTGGGCTTCGTCGCTGGGCTGGAGGACGGGAAGGGCTGTATATTGGGGGGGAGGGACGGAGACGAGGGGTGGAGGAAGTGGGGACTTGTCCGTTTTGAATCTCAGTTGTTGGGGCGGGTGCTCGGGACCGGGCGGTGGAAGGGACGGAGCTTCGGGGACGAGCACAAAGGGATATTGCTCGGGCTGGCTCTCCTTGTGGGGTTCGCCAAGGTACTTTGCCAGGTCGCGGCTGGTGATGCCGCCGAGGAGCAAGTCAGCGAGCTTTTTGCACTTGTCGTTCTCGGCATCTGTGGTGCGCTGGCAGCGACGCTGGGGGATCTTTGGCTTTTTTTGGGATGCGGGCGAGTACCTGTACTGGGGGTAGAGCTGAGCGTGGCGAGCCTTGGCCTCGTCGGCCATGGACCGGAAGGGGGCTCGCTCGGCCTCGGACAGTTCGTTCCAGTATCGGCCGGCGATGCGGGAAACATTGCGGTTATCTCTCTCGATGCTCTTCAGGTTGTCCTTGTTCCAGAGCCAGGAGCGGAAGACCATGAAGGCATTGGGGGGGCGGGGGATGTGTCCCTCCTTGCGGTTGCGGGTGTGAGAGGATCCGGGGGTGAATGGGAGGTGGGTGAGGGCAGCGGGAGGGGAGTTGGCCGAAGTGGTCGTGCAGACGGAGGGGGAGGGCGGGACGGGTTCGGGTCGGTGATAATCTGGGGCTGTGTCCAAAAGAGGAAGGTGTTTAAGAACGGGGAGGGAGGGTGACGCGGGGGACGTACGGGTGAGGTGAGGCCTGCGGGATCTGCGGGAGTGGCGAAGAGGGGGCATTTGTGTACTAGACGGGTGGAATTGGCCGAGTCGTCTTACTCTGCAGCGATACGGAGGGGGACAACGGACCCCCTTTTGAGCAGACGCCCCGAAGTCGACCTCGTCTGCGAAGGGTATCCCAGCTCTTCACATCGTCACCTCGAGGCAGCCTCGAGGATTCAACGAGGTCATCGCAGTCCATATCGGGAACAGATCTGCATCGCGGCCTGCTAAATATAGAAGGTATTCACCCCCACCCTTTCACATCCATCACACGCGCTCATCCTAGCCGAGCGAGTTCAGGTCACGTGTATCCATTACCGCGCCTTCCCCATCCGCCTCTTGTTCAGCGTCTTCCGCTTCAATATCCAGTCTGCCACGGGCGACCCCGACTGGTGCATGACATTCGCAATCCTCCAAAGAACCGTCAGTTCATGTTTGGACAGCAGCATCAGCGCGACCTACGACTTCAGATACGGCGCGTCCTCGTCCGTAAAATACGTTACCGCCTTGCCGTCACGGCCAGCCCGTCCGGTACGACCTGGCAAGCATCCGCATCAGCCCACAAGCAAAGGAAGAAACCACGCCACGTGCCGATCCGATGTATGTAACTCTGCACACTCCTCGGAAAGTCATAGTTGATCACTTCCCTCACCCCCTTGAAATCCATCCCCCGTGCCATCACCTCCGTGCTCACCATCACCCAACTCTCCCCGCCCCGCATCCGTCTCACCGCCTCATCCCGCTCCTTCTTGCTCATACCCGCATGTAGACAATCCACATTTGTCACCCCATTCAGCGTCAGCTCCTCGGCCAGCGACGTAGCCCGCGCCTGAGTAGACGTAAAAATGAGCAGTGGCGGCTCATACGGCTGAGCAAAGTACGTCAACAGACTCGGCACCTTCAACCCATCGTCGGCCACATAAACAAGTGACTGGCGAACGAGTGGAAGAGGTGTATCCCTGAAAGAACGAAAAACAAAAATCAGAACCGTCACATCCAGTGGCACCTGTCCACCAACTTGAGACCAGCGACGATACGTATCGGATTGCGTAGGATGCCCATCGCCAGTTGCTCGACTCCAGCAGGAAGGGTCGCAGAGAACACCGCCTTCTGGATCTCCGGATGCGTGCAAGCACCGACCACCTCCTCAACCTGAGCTAAAAATTCACTGTCCAGCAGTCGGTCTGCTTCGTCCAATACGAGATGTCGCACACTAAATCACGGTGAAACCCAAATCTGCAACCAGTTAACACCATCACAAACTTGTTCAAGTCCAGATTGCCCTCCTGAATCGACGCAACCAGACGCAAAGGCGTGCCAACGATGATATCTCGAAACCTCTCAACATGCAACCGCACGACAGCTAGTTGGCGTGACTTACCGACCTTGTCCCTCACCTTCTTATCACCAAGGGTGCTCGCAGTAGCTTTGCTGAACAACACCACTCGCCACTTGCGTCCCACCGCCAACTTGAGGCATTCGTTGTAAATCTGATGGGCCAATTCGCGCGTCGGGGCAACTACGATGGCACGAACGCCCACTTCTGTGCCCTTGAGACTTGAAATGGGTACACCCAATGACGACATCATCGGAAGCAGATACGACAGCGTCTTTCCAGTGCCCGTAGGTGAAATGGCAGCGAGATCACGATGCTGTCGAGATTGTAAAGAGGGCGCAAAAGGGACCGCAGGTCTGACACATGCTCACCTCTAGCAAAATCGGTATCCCATAGGCTTGCACTTCCGTCGGGTGCTTAAAGTGGTTATCTCCAAGGTTTGCCAGCAGGCGATGGGGTATTTTGTACCGGTCTAGCAAGTCATCAAAGGTTTGGATCGGTGACGGAACGTCCGAGCCTTTGGCTGTCACCCGAACCCTTGCTCGCGGTACATTATCCTCGGGCTCGTCGTCCACGTCGTCCACAGTTTTATCGGGGCGTTCTACCTCAGGTTCAACCTTCCGCCTCTTGTGTTGCACATCGGGCCGGTGAGGCGCACTGGAGTTGGTGGGCTCGCTGTTTCCCGCATTCCGCTTCACCGTCCCTCCTTGTGCATATTTGAAAAAATCAAGTTCAGGTGGGAGCGTCGAGTCCTGGGTTATTGGCACATTCACCGAGTTTTCAGGCTTTGTGACGCAGTTCTAGTTCGCAAGGAGTCAGAAACACAGTCAGCCTCTACCCCTACCAAGCACCAACCGTGAACCGTTGTACGTCAGACTTGAAACGCTGTTTGTCAAAACGCGCTCCACCGCGGGACAGCAACTGGAACGCCTCCATGACCGTTTTCGAGTGAGCTGCGTGATTTTCGAGTCGTGGCTCGGCAACTGCCGGCCCGGGCAAGCACGTGCAGTCAACCTTCATTATCTCCAGCTGCCTAGTGTATTACATCTCACAAATCAAACGAGAGGTCTGCATCATCTTCTACCACAAAACTCCCAAACACATATTCATCCGGCTCAGAGTCCTCGCGCGGCGACGAGCTCGAAAACGTGGGACGTCTGCGCGAGTGCTCTCGCGCGGTGACAAAACCACCCCTCCGAACAGGCTTGTTCGCAAAGACTGGTGCATTAACGAGCCCCGGCGCTTGCGTCAAGAGGCTTTGTCGGTAAATGCGACCCTGGTCATACGACGGCGAGACCTGTGTATCAGCGACATCCTTCAGGAATTGCCTGTCAGAATCACTCTCCACGTCGTCTTCCGAGTGAGAAGATCCCGTACTTTCCCCGTCTCCCGAATGCGCTGCTTCGCCATCCAACCACGGGTTGTGTCGAATAGAGATCGGAGGTCTGCGGCCAGGCTTCTTCGGCCGTAGCGGGGGTGTAGATGTCCGGGATATTATTTCCGTGTCATTTCGCCTTAACCGGCATAATGGAAGTGGTGACCGCGTGTCCAGAATTTCCGACCCTTCTGTCTTGACAGTTCGCCGCCTGCCTGCTGGCCGTACTGCAAACGACCCCTCTGGAATATCTGGGGTAGGACCAGGTGAGGGACGGGTAATTCGAGGCGGGGTGGAAGGTGGTCTATCCTTCGTAGGCGACTCTATCATCTGTGGAGGTAAGTGAAGACGATCCCCCAATTCCAAAGCACCTTTGTTTGCGAACCGGAGCGAGCGTAAAGGATCGTGCTTCGTCTCTGGGACAGCGGGTGAAGAACTAATGATTTGTATGTCTGAATCCTCATCCCCGTCTAACAGCCAGGCAACATCTTGATGAGCCCTTTTGGACGAAGGGTTAGGAGATGCAAGTGTTAAATCTTGATCAACTATTCGTTCTTTTCCCTTGTCCTTGGATGCACCCACAGGACCAGAGCAAACGACTGCGGGGGCGGGAGACGAAGTCGAACAGATTTCAATCACATCGTCAGCGGTTTGATCGAGACGCGCGCCGTGGGGGGAATGGCCGCGAGGAACCGGCGAGGGTCGACAAGACATGTGCGTCACCTCCTTCGGAGTGGATTGGCCAAAATAAGGCACATTCCGGTCTAGTGTCGAGGAATCTCCTCTGTCGGCCGAGGATGGCTTGTGCTTCTCGGAGACCGTCTTTCGTGACTTCGATGTGTTCTTGTGCGCAGAACTCGACTCAGGGATGGCAGGCGTGGACACAGTGTGCCGAGTACCAAACATGTCCCCCTCTAGTTCCATATCCGTAGAATCGTCGTTAGCCAGCGCGTCGTCGAATTTAATGGACTTGACTTTCTTCTTCTTCCCTTTGACTAGCAAATTTGCTACGCTTACGAAGCCGTGGCTTGCACCAGGGGGGATATTCCTGCCAATGTCATCATTTCGCTTCCTCTTCTTTCTGTTCACGTTTGACTCTCCATCTTGCGGTACCAGAGATCTTTTTCTTCCATGTTGCTCGCGAACATATTCCTCAATCTCCATCCGTCTCTCCAGTACTTGGGGCCGCAAGTGATCGGGAAGTAACCGCGGTACATCGCCATACAGTTCGAGCTGGTCTCCACGAACAATACATTTTTGCAGTTCGGCGTACGTGTCGTGTGCTTTGTCCCAGTTCAACTCCTCCCGCACTTCAGCGAGCAAAACATGCACGTGACCGTCGCGCTTGCGACCGGTTCGTCCAACACGTTGAAGCTGTGGAAGGGAAACAAACTTAACAAAAGTAAAAACGGGAAGAGAGAAAGATAACAAACCATACGAATAGGCGTCTTTTGTGCGTCATAACATATGATCATATCTACTTCTCCAATGTCGAGACCTTCTTCTCCGATTGATGTCGAGACCAGGACATTAAACACTCCAGCTTTGAACTTTCTAATCACCTTCCCGTAGGAATGAGTGTGATCGAGAAAAAATTGGCTGCTTATATCTTACCTCTAACTGCTCTTTCTGCGCAATACCTTTGTTACCTAGTTTATCTGCTCCTTGCCCGACAAAGCGCGTTGCTTTCACCAGTGGTGATTCCTGGTTCAAGACCTCGACGATCTCGTCCACGCACTCCCGATATGTCACAAATACCATGGCTCGCGTGCCATTGACTTCTCCCTCCTCTCCGTCTCCGTCAGAGATCCTTTGCCCAAAATGTTGCACTAAGAGGGTTTTGAGAACTTCCATTTTGGGGTGCATCCCAAATCCCCCTGGTCGTTTCTGGGCCGCCTCAAGCTCGGCAAGAAGCCTCTGAAACGTATGGTCCGACTTGAGTTTTGAGGGTGCCTTCTTTTTCTTCTGATCGGAATGTTCTTCATTGCGAATCAGGTCCTGCAGAGAATGCAGACACATGGTGACGCTAGCTTCCATCTATTCACGCGAAAAAAGACGTGATAGAGGCCATCAACTACATATCGCAGTGAAATTGGATAACCATACCAAATATGACATGGCTCTTGCCATGGATGATGCCATGGAGAGAGTTCCCATGGCCCATACATGCGGACTACTTCGTTGGGCAGCAATACGTTGCATAATAGCTGTTGCACGGTATGGATGCATCTTGACGACGTCTAACGGCTCCATAATGCCTCTGTTCACAAGCGGTTTGATTACCGACTACGAACTGTCAGAGTTGTTGAGAGCCAGAATAGCTTCATCTGACCTCCATAACAGTCTTCAGGAGTTGCTGAAAGTGAACAATGTCGTCTGTCATCTTGATGATATGCTGCTTGATCTCCTACTCAAAGGTGTTATTATGAGACATCCCTTGAGTCAGTAACAGGAAAAATCAACCTTCTTGTGCATATACTCTCTTAGATCGAGACTTCCTTCGTTTCTGATCTCGATCCTGCCGATATGCAAAGAGTCTACGATCGTTTGAACTGCTTCGGGTGTGCTTCCGGGTGTCGCGGTAAGCGCAAGCACTCGAAAGTATGGATTCTTCGCCATGAGGAAACGAATGACCTGCGCATATGCGTAATCGCCTGTGCCCTTGTGTGCTTCGTCTGTATCGCATAACATTCAGAAATGCACTACACAAAGCACGGAATGTTACAAACCGATGACCATGAGAATAATATCACGCGGATCACAATTGTCGGTCGCGAGGTCATTCATAAGTGTCTGGGGCGTCATGTAGAAGACTCGTTTTTCCTCCCACTGCGAAGTGTCAAGATGAGGTCTACTGCGAATATTGAGTAAGGACGCACCATGCGTGATCTGTATGCGCGTGGATTATTGCCTGTTAGTTCCACCGCGTCCTTGCCCGGAATACCGCATGTCCGATGGCATGCATCAATCTGTTGAGCAACCAAAGGCTTGGTGGGTGCAACGAAGACCACCTTGCCATCGGGGAACCACCGGTAGACTTCAGTAAACTGTGTTAAATCTGGTGCGGGGAACGGTTACGAGAACCCACAATTGAGCATTACGACTCCGGCAATAAAAGTCTTTCCTAAACCTGTCGGAAGAGATACTAGTGTATTATCAAATAAACAATGCTTGACGATATTGAATTGATAGTCTCGTTTGGGATGGTTGAGTGGATAAATCCAGTGCTTTGCCTCGAGCATGTCCACCTTGAGCTTCATGGGAGGAGGCTATCGAAGTCATAAATGGACACCACACGGTGCCTAATACAGTCACACTCACTGAGCTTCAAGTCGTGATCAAGACGGGCAACGTTTGATTTCAACGTTCGGCACTAAAAAGCTAGGACCAAGTTACGCACCCAACTATGCCATCATGAGTCCTGACATGATCAACGATAGCACCTATCACGCACCTGAGACGAACGGAGCAGGAAACTGTTCAAACTCCACGTCATCTTCCTGTTCGTCCTCGTCGAACTTTCCTTTATGCTTTTGCTTCTTCCAGCCAGACTTTGCAAATGCGGTACGATCCCACTGTTTGGTTTTAGGGGCCTGCTGACCAA
This sequence comes from Pulveroboletus frians, assembly GCA_038089395.1. Lineage (NCBI taxonomy): Eukaryota > Fungi > Basidiomycota > Agaricomycetes > Boletales > Boletaceae > Pulveroboletus > Pulveroboletus frians. The sequence goes on from JBBPKT010000036.1 coordinate 25,966, forward strand.
AAGGATTACGATGGTCCGACTTGGACCTCTGCATTGGACCATGAGATGGGGGACTTGTTTTGCTAGTAGGCGCGGGGGGGTGTACAATATCTCCAAAGAGGGTCGTCTGAACGGAGCGTTTAGACAAGGGACGGGTCGCACTACTGGGACCGGCGACCGGGGCTGTTTGGTTCTTGTATGCCGCGTCGACGAATGAGTCAAGACGTTGCAGGTCCACCTCGTCAAGGTCGAGGGTAAGGTCCATATACGAGTCGTCCTTTTCAATTCGTTTGGGAGGGGCTGGCTTGGACGTGGCGACGGATTTAGGGGGGTGAAGGCTCTTAGGAGAACGACGGCTGGGTGGGTTGTCGGTGAATTTGGGACGATGTGCCGCTTCGATGACATCGAGCTGGTTCAGGATACCAGAGTCGAGATCATCGGGGAAGTAATCGTCCGAGTTCATCATCTTGGATGATGTCGAGCTGGACGTGGACAATGGGCTCGAACGCGGTCAATGGCAACCGCCGCGTACGGATCACGTGCACCAAACACTCATTCAGTGACCAGTTTGCAAACGTTGAAACACTGACAGATATGTCTGCAGAAAGCGTCGCTCGCTGGAACGCCATTCCAATGACACGCCCAGAGCAGAACGAACAAGATCAGTCGGGCGCATCTATGCTTTTGAAGGTACTCTGCCATATTCCTGGCGTCCTTAAAAACACGCCGTACTGCCCTCTTTCCTCCCCCCTTCCTCCAGCGATCAAGATCCTACCAGGGTGACAACACCGAGGACAGCGAAGATGATAGCACCTCACTAGTCTCTCGCACACCATCCCCGCTCCCCGCGGATGCGACTAACATCGACAAGTATGACGAATACATTCACCAGGCTCCAAGAGAGGTCATCACCGTCGAGACCAAGATAAAGAGCACAAACAGGGGATTCGCAATGCTCACGAAACTCGGTTGGTCGGAGGGACAGCCACTTGGGTTATCAGGGGATGGTAGGCTAGACTCTCTTATCCCTACCTTGTCTAGTAACATGTTTTACAAGGACGAGTCGACCCTATCCCTTTTCAGATAAAAAACGATTTGGCTGGCCTCGGAAAAATCAATCAGGATGTCCGCATGATTGAAACTACTGTGTCGCAGAGGCGGGAGTTAGACTCGGAGCGCCAACGAAAGGAAACCCAAGACCAGCGCAAAGCTAGAGAAGTAGAACGCCAATCTACGTACTCGAGGCGCCTCATAACAGCCTTTTCATTGACAGGACACTGTGGCCAAGCGTGCAGCCCTCAAGTCTGAAATTAGTGACACTCTAAAGCCATTTTATTGCACACTTTGCGAGAAACAGTTCCAAAACGTCGCTCAGTATGACGAGCATACTAACTCTTATGCTCATCACCACAAGGCACGCTTGAAAGATATGCAAGCCAACGCTCGCCTAGTCAATCAGGAAGAGCTGGAGAAACGCAAAGAAAAGGAGCGGAAGAGAGAGGAAAAGGAACTGAGGAAACTTGCCAGAGCCCAGGGCATCAGGATGGCGAAACCTATTGCTGCGACCCAGACCGCTCCTCTCTTGGCCTCTGAATGCGATACAGGGGCGACAAGTGAGACAAGGCCCGGTGGATTTAAGAAGGCTGGCTGGGCTGCAGTCACGACGACACTCAAACCTCCTGACACAGATTCTGAGCGCCCAGGTTGGGCAGTAATCAGCCCTACTCCGCCTTTATCCACCCACGCACCATTACCTCCGTCCCTCCACCCTACGCCCCCAGCATCGCGATCGCTTCCGACGTCTGGTGCTCCTATGTTCCGCGCTGGCGGATGGACCTCCTTAGATTCAAGCAGCCCTCAATCTACCCTTCTTCCACCCTCTCCTCCTGCATCATTGATGCCGCCCCCTCCGCCTCCTGCAGATCCCCCCCCCTCAATCCATGAATCTCATGATCACGCCTCCATCCCTCCTTCGATTGTTTTGCCTCCCCCACCAACCTCATTGCGTGCTCCGCTTCCGCCACCTCCTGCTGCACCCACAAAATCGGGATGGCAGCAGTGGAAGCAGGGGAGCAATTCCAAATGTAGGTGATTTCATCGTGTACATACTACCGATTTGTGTTTTTGTTATGGTTGCTTGGAATCCATGTTTCCTTGTCACGCTGATCAGTGCTCCGAGGTAGTAAATTACTGTATGGCTACAAATGTCATGGCCAGCGCTGACCACTCGAACTGGCAGCATGGCGACTTGCCTGGTGGAACATAACTGGCTGACTAGAATTAGCTGACTACATTGCTGTTTAGTTTGATGATTGTGTGAATGTACGTGGATGCTGATGGAGGAGGAAAAGAGTAATGAAAAGGGTAATGAAAGCAGGTAGTTCGAAGGAAAAGGTTATAAAGATCAAGAGTAAGGACACTGCGTCATTATGAGAGAACATTATGAGGGGGGAGATCGACAAACGCCCCGTACTAAAAGTCCTCATCACACCAACAGTCGCACGCGAAGAGTAAAAATGCCAACCAAATGCAACAGAGCACAGAATCACTCAGACTCACTCGCTGAGCTTTCATCAGAACTTGAGTCCGAGGAATGGTCGCTATCGTCGTGCCGGGGAATGGCAGCAGGAGTGGGAACAGTGTTGTTTCCTGAAGCATTGTCGAATAGCTTCATACGTTCCTCCAGTTGCCGGATCTTCTCTGCCTCGGCATTCTCGTCCATGCTCTTGCGTTTAAGGCCACCAGTACCGGTACCCTTCCCCGTCGGGCGACTACGCTTTTGAGGAGGTTGCCGCAAGGGCCGCAACACGAAATTGTAGAGCTTCGTAAGCACGTTTACAGGCAGAAGGTCGATCTCGATCTCGATCTCCTCGGTGCTCTTGATAATATAGTGAAACTGGGTGTATCCTGCATGGAAAAAATTACTCACGTCACGAATCTCGGGGACGCCTTCGTGGATGATCTGAATGACCTTTTCCAACTTTTGTCCGTCAAGTTTCGTTATAGCTTCACTAAGGTCCTTCTTCTGATCAAACGACAGCGTATCATCCTCTGGAATCTGCTTCTTCGCTTTCCGTTTGACAGTGCCATTCCCAGCATTAGCAACCTTGGCGTTACGGGAGGTGGTGGATTTGGAGATTGATGTAGCAGTAGGTTTCGGCTCCTTCTTTTTCTTCTTCTTCTCTTTTACAGGCTGATTCTTCAGTGCGAGTAGATTTCCTCGCATCGACTCGATCTGTGCCTCCATTGATGCAATCCTGCCTGTGTTAGACAGTACATCAGCACAAAGATGTTATATTGCGCAACAACAGACGCACGACTGCGCTCCTCCTCTGACTCGTCTTCCTCCTCTATCTCTTCCTCTTCGCTCGGCTCCCGTAGCGGCGGCAGATTTTTCCATTTCTCATCAAAAAGGCGCTGCAGCTCGATACCCGCTTGATTGACAGGCGTGCCAGCGGGGTTAAACGTGAAACAATTTCGAATCATCAACTTGAAATCGTCGAAGAACCTGGAGGCGTTCGAGTACTCGTGATTCTCCAGTTTCTTCCGCATAGTGGACAAGTCCATCGGTTTTTTGATAATCTTGGGATACGTCGGGATCTCGAGTTTAACTGGATCTGAAGTCGAATGGTAAGAGGATGGGATGAAAAGCACAACCCCTGGTACTAACCAACTGGCTCGTAAAACGGGTGCGCGACATTCCAGTGTTGCTTCCGATGCAACTCTACCAAAAGTTTGGCGCAAAATTTGAGCTGCTCTGTCGAACCGTTGTCCTTGGCTACCTTCGGTTTGCGTAGCTTCTTTGGTGCATCAGCATATGGTAGATCCTTTGGGGGAGGTGGGTGAATCTCTCGCTTTGGACGTGCGGACGCCTGCTCGACATCGTTGCGACGAATCACAGGGACGGAGGTGGATGCGCGTCGAGCAGTGGCGGGTGGTACCGAGTTGACTTTCTTAGCGGGTGCAGGGGGTGGGGGAGGAGTGGCGATTTTTACGGAAGGCTTGACCTACCACAGTGTTAGCATTTGTCCCACGAGAACTATCGATACTCACATACCACTTGCGGCGGTGGTAAGTTCTTTATCTGTTTGTCGAAAACAGATTCAAGGTGCTTGGCCGCTTTGGAAATGGCATGATCTGGCCCATTGAACGTAAGGCAGTTGGTGAACACCAGACGGACGTCAGCAACGAACTCGTCGGCATTGTTATAGCGAGGATTGTTAGGATTCAGATCGGGTTTTTGAAGATTGGAGGACATGAGCTTGCGCTCGATGGTCCCGAGATCCATTGGATTCTTGATAATGCTGGGGTAGTGGGGGATGTTCAAGGCAACAGGGTCAACGGGATGAAGGAAGGGGGCTGCATCCTTCATCTTTTTCAACGAACGGACGGTGGAAAGGCAGAACCGATGCTGTTGTATACTGAGTGTGGCAGCGCCAACAGCAATTGATGTCGCAGGGGCAGGACTAGAAGCAGCCTCCTCGTTCATCTGAATGGAAGAACCAGTGGCAGGAGGAGGAGAGGCCGTCTTGGGATTTCGGTACAAAAGACGGTGCATCAGTATGCTAGAATGGGAGGCCGAGGGCTTGGCTCACATTGGTGATGGATGCCTGATCAGCATCGGAGAACTTGCGTGCTCGTTTTGCCGGCGGGGGCTGGGTACCATCGTCCGCATCCGCGCCCACTTGATGGGAAAGGTGGATAGGTGAACGATATGCGGTGAACGAATCGTGATGCGGAGATAGCTTGATGTCGGTCGTGATTGCATGACCATTGACGTGTATGGCTTGGTCCATGTTCACGTCACCGTCCACTTCTGCGTCTGGAACTTCCAAAGAGACGATATTGCCATTAGGGGTACCATTGGGGCCCGAGAAGTCTGGTGAAGCGACGTCGGAAACAAGCATCTCCTCTACAATTCCCTCCGGTGTCCCTGCCATCTTGTCGTCTTGAGCAGCATCTGGCTCTACTGGGGGTGGTGATGGAGTTGTAGGAGGGGGTTGAATAAGGACGGGGGCTGCTCAGATAAGAGGAACGGCAGACAAAGAAGCGGTTGATCGTACGAACCTGCATCAAACGGGGATATGGACATTGGGGAGGTGGCGATGGGAGAGTCTAGTGAGTTTGGGTGGTCGGGGCGGTCATGACCGTTCGGGAGAGAGCTCAGGGAGGACTGGTTGACAATTAAATCTTTTCAGTGTTTAGGGTTAGCTAAGGGGAAATCTGAATATAAACTATCTATCACGTGTACCATTGTTGTCGGGTGGTACGTCGGTGGTGGGGTCGAGTGGAATTGGTTTGTCATCATTTCCGATGGTGGGCGCGTTGTGTTGAGCAGCGTCGGTCGCGTTCATGGGTGGCGCGTGACAATTTTTGTCACACTGCGTGACGTTTGCAGAGGGGAGGGGAGTTTTGGATTTGGGGAATCGGCAGCCACCCATTGGGTCTTTATAGGCGGCCGGAATTAAGGTTCGGTCTCCAACCAGCGCAGGGACCATCCAAAATACTTACTCACACTGCATCCTCACACAACCGTTCGCTGCAGATAACACATGTAGCTACTATACACAGCTGCATGCAGCCCCAGCGTCCTAGGTTTCTTCCTCCTCTTCCTCTGATACACTCGCAAACACGGGCTTGGGCTGATTTTGCCGCCACGCTGGAAACGAAAAAAAAAAAAAAAAGAAGAGCCGCCACGTCAGCCGGCAGATAAACACAAACACAGCAATACATTTATTAGAACTCCGAAACGGCAACCTTCCTGAATTGGCACTCCGCTACGAGCGATGCCGGCGCGCCGCAAAGACAAGTGATATTGTACGGCCCAAATGTGATGCTCACCTGCAGTCCATTGTGGATCGTCCTCTGCTAGTTGTGCGTACTTGAGGAGCGCCTCCCGTGGCTGTATTGAAAAGGAGGATAGCAACCAGTCAGTCGCCATCGCACAGAACGAAGGATGCGCCATGTGATTTGACAAGAAGCCCAAAGAACCGCACCCAGCGCACTATGGTGCACCCAGAAAACAAATACAAGGACAACCAAATTACTCACGTCTTCGTCCCGCGTGGTGTCCCGCACCAGGTTTTGAACAACATGCTGCGTCGCACTCGCCCCGACCCGACCTCCCTTGCCTGGCCCAGTAACCGGTAACTCCGGCCTCCGACTCTTCCGTGGATCCAACCGATCCCTTTCCCTCTTCCGCTTTGTCCCTTTCACAATTCCGTCCCCATCCTTGAACATTGGCAAGGCGTGCGGGGTCAAAATCGTCGGTGCCGCGAGTGCATCCGACATATCCTCTACCGTCGGTCGCTTCGGTGCTCCTTTCGATAACAAGAGCTTTGCGCCATGCGTGGAGGTGTCTGGCGAGTACAAAATTGATATCGTCCCGTTCGAGAGACCCACAATGATTTGGTTGATCTTGGGGTGCCAAAGTACCTTTACCGGAGTCGACTCCATCTCGACCTCCTTGACGATACTCAGGTCCGTTCGGCTGAGTAGTAAGAGTTTCCCAGATCCACCTTTTGATGCGGAACCAACGCCCGTAAGGATGTATTTTTCATCAGGACTGAATACCGCATTCGTGCCAGGGTAAAGCGTTGTTGCCTCAGAACGTGTTGCCATAGGTTTCTTGAACGAACGAACATCCCATACTGAAACGTTGTACTTCAGGAGGATCGGGTCGTCCAAGGAACTGTCACATACATTTAACAGTGTCATCCCCTCCTCGAGTGAGGACTGTCCGGTTGTCCACAGAGAAGACAACGGAGGCGATCTCTGTCGACTTCGCGTGAGCACCTTCGACTGTCATGTTCGGGCGTACAAAATTGGACGAGGATTGCCACATATGTAGCGCGCCGTCCAAGCAAGCTGCAAGAGAAAATTATCACCGTTATAAAATATTATAGGATTAATATCGTAGACGCACCACCACTAACGATGTTTCCATCCGGAGAGTAGGCACACGCCGTGACCTTGGTTCGTGCTCCACGCTCTTTCGACTTGACAACAATGACTGTCTTCTGCTTGCGCTTATTCTCTACATCCCATATTCTAAAAAGGTTGGTCCCTCTTGCGGAAAATTAGAAGTAGCCTCACCTAATGGTCGAGTCAACTGAGCTTGTAATAAAGACCTGTTGATCTCGCGGGTGCCACGAACATCCCGTCAGCTCAGCGACGTGCCCACTATGGTGGCAGTGTCAGCATCGTATCTCACAGCTAACTATACGCCTTACGCAGTGTGCTTCATGTCTCTGATGTACATATCACCTTTGATAAAAGTTGCCCTGCAATTGCTTGTCATATATTATTTTTGCGAAGCAACTGATCACATACACTTCCTCACCCTCCCGATCATAAAGTCTAGGTTGAAGTGTGGCGGGAATGACAAGGAACTGTTGCCCATTGTTTGAAAACTTGACATCATTGACCTATGAAATAGTGAGGCTTGTCACGGTTCCAGCCGAAGATCAAGGCGTAGACATACATAGTAGCTGCCTGCTGGCTCCCATGTTTTGAAGGACCTCGGATGAGAGGTCATTCCACCAAAATCCCAAAGCTTGCAGTCGTAGTCGTGTGACCCACTGAGTACACGTGCACCACTCGGGTCAAGTGCGAGGGCCGAGATGACTTTGGTGTGCTCTTTGAGCGTTGCCTCATGAGTGACAGGAAACTCAGGCGGGGTGGAGAGGGAGGGAGAAGTAGGGTCATACTCGGGCTCGTCTTCCTCTGCATCTGTACTATCGTCCGATGCGTCTTCTAATGGCCCGTCGGAAAGCACGGTCTGCCCTGTAGGCGGGGTCGGCGCTGGCCGGCTGACCTCGACATCTGAAAGGTCGCGGGAAGTCTTACTCGGCCCTGGTTCAGGAACCTGTTTTGCCTGTGGGCAAGAGATGGATGGTTAACACGAGGTATAGACAGATGAGTGGGTTGTGGCGACTGACGGGGACATCCTGTCTTCTTGCCACGTCGAAGCGAGATGGATCAAGGCCCCGTTTTTTGGCGGTTTTGCCAAAGCCAGATATCCCCATGGCTGCAAAGATGTCCGTGTCGGCCATCACGTTGTCGGTGGTTGCGCAGGCGTGGTGGGAGGACGTCTTTGATGGGTGGCAGAAGTCATCCACGACGCTTTCATGTACTCCGATCACCCCCCTCTGTTACATAGAAAGTGCCACTCATGTGAAGGCACTCATCGCGACTGCCCCGTCCATCACCACGTCCAACACCAGAGACATGCTGAAGCGACAGCGCCCAGCAACACCACCACCCTCGGCACTCGGTGACCTTCATTCATTCCTCCCCGACGGTCCCATCAGGCTACTTCAACCATCACACGCCACGGACCCGTCTGAACCCCGTTCCAAACGGCAGCGCATACGACCCCCACCGCTAGACGGTGCACTGAGAGGATGGATGCAGACGGAGCCTGCTGGCCCACATTGGGAAAGTGACGGTGAAGAGGACTGGATAGAAGATGTACACGTGTCACCACAGCTACCCTCGTCGACGACAACAGATCAGTACAAGGACGCAAACAGTCTCCTTCATGAGCTACATGTTCTTAATCAGTACAGGCTGCTGTTCACCCACCCACCTCGGGATCGGCTCCTGGACGCAAATCCTACAACACCACTCCCCACATCACTCGCACACACACAAGACCCTCCAGCTGGACAGAGACAAGCAGTCTGGACCGAGGGGTCACCTTATCACACTGGACTCCCAGAGGGGAAAGGACTCGCCGAGGAAGTGCGATGCGTGCGGCAACGCTATGAGGATGCGAATAGGTACTATACCTCCCTTGACAATAGCTGGACTCGCACTAAGCCATAATTTCAGATTCCTGGGTTCACTATTCCTTTCACGCAGACGCAAAGTGGAAGAGACGACGTTTTCCATTGATCGTGGCCTGGGTAGCTGACATCGCTGACTCGCTCGCACGGACATTGTCCATAATCATTGATCATCGATCAGCCTCGACTGTGCTGTCCGTTCGCCATCCTACGCCGTCTCGTCCTGGCATCGTGATTTGAATACCATGCTCAAATGTACATACACATTACATATTGCAAGGTATTCAGGATAGTCATGCTACTTGTGAATTATCGCTAGCTTGCCTCGGCAGCTGACAGGACTAACAGATATCATTATTCAACCATTTCGGACACACGCCTAAGTCTCAGTCTGACCTCACGCTCCAGTGCACGACCGAGTTCTAGTTCCAAAAGAGTTCCCATCTCTTCTCCATCCCGAGAGTATCGCCAGTCGTCCGTGGATGGCAAGTAGTCATAACGCTTAGGTCCACTGACCGCGTGTGCATCCAAGTGCAGAAATTCGCAGGCGCAACAGTTGTATCATCGAGCGGTGTTGGGAAGGCGCCGTAAGGTGAGAAACGGCTATTCAATCGTAAAGGGGCTGGACGAACCTGACGGGGGACGATAGCCAGATTTGCTTGTTTGGAGGTTGCTTATTGATTACATATGTCCCATTCGAACCAAGGTTGAGTGTCAATACACCACTCTGCAACGATGTTCGTCAGCGGCCGTGATGGTAGATGTCGAGTTCATAGGCTGTCGTGGTCACTCTGCAACTCACGTGGTAATCAACTTCAAAGCCCTCGTTGCCTATCTCGTCTAGAAGGTCCTCCAGTCGCTCGAGCAGAGAGGTCATAGTTGCGTCGGCGAGGGCATGGTACTGGTCCATGGGCAAATCACTGCGATGAATGAGTGCTCGGGTAGTCAATGAGACTAGCGTCAGAGCTCTCACCTGTGAATGGTACGAGGTGCAGGAGTACTTAGTGCTCGTCTGCATAGACAGCCCTGCAGCGCGTGCGCGCGGGTGGAGTGGCCTGGAGAAGCATGCCTAGTGGCCAGCAAAACAGCCTTGGTCGTTGACAACGGCGCGGCACTGGACAACGTGCGTCGCGATAGGAACGTTGGAAGAGTTCGGTAGAGCATAATATTAATGATAGCAGATCGCGAGAGGATACTAAAAATAATAACCGAACACACCCCAACGTGAGATGACACGGACGCTTGGATGTGCTGAAGGGCCGATAAAGCTGTGAAATGCGACAACAGTAGTTGGTACAAATGACAAGTAGGTTGGCATTTTGACTATTCTAGTCATCTACTGAAGGCGCAGGATAGAACCAAAGCTCATGCTGATCCATTTCGGTCATCTCCTTCCCGAGACACCCAGTCGAGCCAAGAGCCCTCATAGTTGACGACGCTACGCAGGAGCTGGTTACTGTGCAGGTACATGAGAAGAGAGGAATACCTACTTTTCGTAGCCATTCCTTCTGGCAATATCACACGCAGAAGCACTTCTTTTGCCACTTCTGCAGTAAAAAACAATTTCCTGATTTTTGCCTGGCTTATCGAAGCCGTGCTGGCCACGGAAAGCCTGAACGTTTAAGCTCAAGGAATTAGCAAGCACCGAGAGCGGGAGGTTCACGGATGAGGGAATGGACCCCTGCACCACTTCGTTCGGTTCCCGGACATCAATCAGGTAAGCGTCCTAGACGGTGGTTGCTTGAGCGTTATGGATAGCGAGAGAGGCGAGATCATACGGTACTAGGGTGGAGTGTTTTTGGCTTAAGTTGCTCGTAGGTGAGAATGGGAGCTTTCCAATTCCCCTGTAATTTGTCGTTGAGTTTGCGTGCAGCGTGAAGAGCCTGTTTGTCAATGGGTTTGGAGGACTGGTGTCGAACGCGAAGCTGCAGTGGGGTCGCAACTCGGGTGGACGTGCGTGAGGCATTGACCAGTACTGTTCGAAGCATCCTCAGCGGTTGCTAGTGGTAATTCACCTCGGGCAAGGTAGGACGAGCGTTTGAACATCTCCACTACTTATAGAGCTTGTCAAAATCTCGAATAACCCAGCATATTGAGGTATCAGATTTTGATAGTAATTTTGATCGTTTTACTCAAATTATCCGTCGTTGGTGAGTTCATTCTTCCTATTAAGAAAGGATATTCCTGCGATATTCAGTGGGAACGCGTTTGACACCAGGGAAACAGTCTTCCGGTCATGCCCGATGAGGGGCCTTCACGTGCCTTGAGCGGTGCCTTTGCCGGCATTTTGCGATTGGATGAGCAAAAATGCCGCAGCGATTCTTTCTCTCCCGCCATCTCCCTCCTTCCCTCCTCCGATCCAGACTCTGATGCTCTCCAACACCCACAGCGCTCTCTCGTTGGCGTGAGTATGCGTGCTTTCTGGTGACACGATGCAGCACGACTGGGAGCGTAGTCCTCGGAACAGTCGTGTTGCGTCGTGCCCCCTGGCGATAGACGGCAAATCCAGGACAGCGGGTGTTTCAATACCAGGTAATGAAACCAGGGTTCTCGAACGACCACAGGGTGAGGTCGGGGTGAAGGAAATTGTGGCAAAGGAGATGACTAAAGAGCAGGTCATGGCCACTTCCAGTCCACGATGGAGTGCCCATCGGCCTGTTCCTTCTCATCTCCTTTGCCATTGTTCCTTTCATTTCGACCTCATCCTGTGGTTGTTCAAGCACCCTACATTATCAGCCACAGTATCATCCAATTGTGTTGTCTGACTCCATCCTCTGTCTCAACATTCCCACCCTCTCATGATTTCATCACCACATGGCACTGAGACATCATCTGGATTTGTCATCTGTGCCACTAGTCACAGCGAGTTCACTCGGTTCCCCGAGTCCACTTTTTTGTGAGGGTGGGACTCGCGCGCCGTGCAATAGTAGTATTTCTATTTGGATTACGTCAGTCGCGGACAGCCGCCTATCCGACATTCGCTGGCCACCCTTGTTGATTCGTGTCGATACCATGAGCAACTCATCCGATAGCATGTCAATGGGCATGATTCCATGGCTACATTTCGGAAACACAGACTACTTTATCTTCAAGGCTTGGCGCCCTTCATCTCATGGTGCGATCACTGGCACTTGCATTGCGTTGCTCTTGTTTTGCATTTTGGAACGATGCCTTGCTGCCTATCGACGCACTCAAGAATTACGCTGGCGGGCCAAGTCTGCACCTCGCTGATTTCTCTCTCTTAATCTGACAATACTGGCTAGAATAATCTTGATATCAAGCAGGGAGGACTCTAGCTCTAGCAAGGGAGAGGGCATCGAAGTTACTAGAGAATGCACTCTCCCTCCGCGAAGGCGACTCGTTCCCCCGTTCATACCCTCCCAAGATATCCCGCGCGGAGTAATTCAAGCCTTTCAATCGATTTTTTCATATGCTCTCATGCTGGTTGTCATGTAAGCGTGGTTGTTTTCTGTACGTCTTCCAGCCTCTAAAGACACACAGGACTTTCAATGGCGCATATATCATTTCTGTCATCCTTGGGCTTGGTATTGGGGAGGTTTTAGTTGGACGCATAGGCCGCAAGTAAAAAGGTTAGCGAACGCGAGTTTGGTGACCGGCAATCACTTTCAACATGTCGCCCCTGGTGACAGCCACTCGGGGGTTCAAATCTGATAGTTCCCGTTTTCCGTCATGTAATCTACCAGCATAATACGCTCTATGGGAGTTGAAATCCTGCACCGCGCAAACCAGAGCTGATGGTAATCATCAATCAGGGATACTTATCGTCACTTCCATGTGGTACCTGAGGGCCTGAGTAACTGAGTCATGAATTTAGAGTAAGCCAAACAAGACCATCTTCAAGTGAAAAACTTTTTTCACCTTTCAATTCACCTGTGCACTCGCCAGGGAATATTTAAGTACCACTAGTTCACGTTGAACAGGCAGAAACTCCCTGTCAAGGGCCATTTTGCCAGATGCATTTCACTTCTGCCCTTCTTGTCGCCGTATTCGCATCTGTTGTGAACGCGCATTTCCAGCTTCAATATCCTCTACCCAGGGGACCATTTGTTGAAGATTTGGAGCCATCGTTCTGCGGTTGGTAGTATATTGATGCTGAGCGGCAATTAACCGAACCTTTTTGAATGCTGTAGATGGGTATACCCAAGCGGTCCCAAACCGTACCGTCTTCCCCATCAGTAACGGGGTGATTAATCTCAACAGCGAACACCCAACGTGGACTGGTAGTTTTTATCCACCGTGCAAATGTAATTCGACTGACTGACCCGAATTTTTTTGTCGTATAGTTGGTGTGATTATTTCCACGGCTCAAGACCCAACATCGTTTAGTGATTTCAACTCGTCCTCGGGGTATCAGGAGGTTGTCCCGTATTTCCAGACAAATGGAGAAGGGATGTTTTGTTTCCCAATCAATGTCGGAACTTCTGGTGTCTCCGGCATCCAGGACGGGGCAAACGTGACCATTCAGGTAGTCTACGACGGGGGCGACTCTCTCCTATATCAGGTTAGTTTTGCATTCTCAATAGCGACAGAGCATCGGGTCTCATGGGAGCGTTAGTGCGCGGACTTGACGCTGTCCGCTAATGCGACGGTTCCAGGCAACGCAACTTCTGGCTGTACCAATATCACGGCGAGTACGACCGTTTCACCACCGACGGCGACTGGGACTGGGACTGGGACGGCGACGGCAACTGCAACGGCGACGGCTAGCAGTGGCGCTGGAAAGAATATGACGACGACCTTCGGTATCGCTGTGTTGTTTGTCCTAGCAGGCCTCGTGTCGTTCTTTTGAAGAGTAAGCTCCCGGTCCGGGCCTCGGATCTAAGCTGATGAACAGAATCAGTTGTAGTCTTGTTGGAGGTAGCCGGGTTGTTGGAATTATCAGAATAAGGTCTATTGATCAGTGATTTCGCCGTGTATACCCTTGTGGAAATTTCAACGGCTGGGCCAAACCTTGCAAAGTTACAGTAGTTGCTGAAGTCTTGGTGATCCGGATCGCGAGCCTGGGCGGATGTAGAGTGACATTACAAACAACCAGTACAGAGGGTCCAAAGCGAGAAGGGGACGACTCTCCTGGAGTCGATTGATGCGGCGTAGAAAAGCCAAAAAACGGATGTGGAAAGATATTTCGCACCTGCACTTGACTTGCGACCCACAGCGATGGGCGCGATAGTACGCACGTGTACTCCCTACTGATCACGCCGTAGCTAATGAAACAACCGAGTAGGCCACAGGGCATAAGCACAGCTGTGTGTCTTCCTCATGTATTTTTATTACCCGTCGATAGGAAAGTAAATGGGATTCCCGACGCGACCATGCGTTAGGTGGATCGACTAGTAGTAACCGTGAGCAATTTCCCATCCGCAAGGACTTGGAGGAAGCGCATAATATGTCATAGGGTCCAAATGAAAGGCAGGGTGCATCTGGATGTGCCCGGGTCAGATGGGGCCAATCAGGGTGGATATGGATCATCCCTACCGCCGTCACGGGGCCAACGCACGACTCATCAGACTTGCCTTTTATAGCAACGATAGTGAACTTGCTATGCCTCGCCGGCCGCACATACGCATCTGCATCCGTCATCTTCCGATACCATCAATCAGACACAGGAAATATCAGAGCGGTGCGTGGAATCTGTACTTATCAATCTGATACTTACTGGGACGACTAACACCCCTGCTACTCAGTCTCGACTGCCGTCATCTGACCACATCGCTTGCCCTAGCACTGAGCTTGACTATGCAGGGTCACTGACAAACTCGAGGGGGCGGCCGGGTGGGAGTTACCCAACGTCATCTTGATTATCCGCCTCTGAAGTACGCGCGGGTCCGCGCGCCCGTCGCAGCCGAAGAGTGGCAGTGCACCATTCACTCGGGGGCTTAAAGGGGGCCACTGCAGCTCGACTCCGCAACCCCTGATCACTAACGGCATCGCAGCAGAAAGCGCATCCTCCCACGGACTCGCCTAAGGCCTTGCGTCGGTGCCATGTGGTGGTTTCGTCGAAAACACGATCAACCTTGGGAGGTTGTGGGATGCGAGACAGTCGAACCCGTCCTCATGTTCGATGACACAGGTGACTCGGCTCGCGATCTCGAGGAGCACCCGCTGATCTCCCTAGAAATTGATATTGTCCGCGCTGAAGCGAACGACACGAGCAGGAAGTACATCTTTGACTTCGGGAAGCACGTCCCAGACAGTGGCCAATCTGCCAACGCTCTGTTGTTCTCACAACAGCAGCTATTGGAGGTGGTCATGAAGAAGCATTACAATGTGTTACTCCTAGAAGGGTGAGTATCCATTTCCAAGTCTTCGGACCCTCTGCGATGGACTGACGACGGCTGCATTCATAGTTGGACGTTGACGCACTTGCGGCAGGGAAAGCGGCATCGGTTAGAAGTAGATTATACTGCCCGCGCAGGATACGTATCGGGAAAGCTCCCTGCCTTGCGACGACCCCCTTTCATAGCCGTCCTTGAAGGACATCGTCTGCTTTCATAACTTATTGAACGTGTGTATTCTTTTAGTCACCTGTCCTGTATTTATGTCTCATCCTCGTGGCTGCATCACTGCACTCCAAGCGCACATATTTGTATTTGTTCAGTGTACCGTCAGGCCCGTTAGGAACGATCGGACTGCGAGACACGTATGGAAGAGGTGATGATCACGCATTTCAATGATGAGCGGAGCAACAGACGGTGATATTACCTCAAGTACCTTCCTTTTAATTTTGGAGAGGCCTCGTGCAAGCCTTCTTTAGCAGGATAAGGTGATTATTCACCTCGGAGAGAGTTGCGGAGACGGGAGAGCAAGAATACCCGTGTGAGGTATGCCACATCCGACTGTCTGGTATATAATCGCAGAGCCGTAAGCCTCCAGGTTCATCTACGGGTCACCTTCCTCGCCAATGTGCTCGAAGCGTCTTGCTAGCCCGCACGATATGGTCAACCGCTGTACCCTCATCTTCTCCCGCCTCATCGGGAACCAGATTGAGCACACTCGCCAGGACATGGAGATTATCGCTCAAGGGACCGATAAGAGCAGCGTCAAGAGTTGTTCGGGTCCGGCGCGCACACATGACACATTGGCCAAAATGACGCCCATGAAGGTCGGCCCTCGCGTTACGCATACCGAGCAATTCCTTTGCAAGGGAGGCGTCGACGCTGGGAGACTTGTCGATATCTCCCGCAAAGGGTTATATTCTATTGCAAAGACAATGGGTGGTAACGTCCTATTGGAGGAGCAGTAAGTCTCTTCGTTCCCGTGCGATCACATCGAATTGATCAAAGTGTTTCATGACACAGATGGGATTGTGTCATTCGTCATCCTAGGCCCCAAAAGCGAGATGAATTCAAAGTCGTCGTGAGCTCTCTCTCTCCGCTCCGTGAATTACCTGATGGTGTCCAACGTGCGTCCAGGTTCATTACTATGCGACTGTGGCGCGGTCAGCTTGGCCAGATGCGCAGAGACCCGTGCAAATTGAAGCCGCCAAAGGCATCAGAGGGTTAATGACCGTTCTGGACCGACATGCAGAGATTATTTGTTGATCTGCTGCATTCCTACCTTACCTTTCATTTTTGGGTTTTAGAAAGCATTCAAAGGGTTTTAATCATAGGGAATGTGTATCGTTATGACATCCAGGGACTTGTCCCGACTTGTACAACACCACCACTTACGACTCACAAATGTATCGAGCTTCTACTAATGTTGTACCATCACTCACATTAGCGTACAAAGATCGCAGGAGATACACCACAGGGACGACAGTAGATTTTGACGATTTTGGCAATTCTATACTGCCTTTTCGACGCGGCTCTCCGCCCTACTAGCATACCCTGTCCATGACTGCGAGACAGTTTCACTGGCTACCGGCTGGATCAAAATTGATGGGTACATACCTCGTCATAGAGAGCAACGCTTGGTGTACCCAAGAGTTTGAGACCCAGCCACAGGACTCCGGCTGTCATGCCACTCCCACAAGAAGTAGTAATCGGACGCTTCCCCGTCAAGACCAACTGTGCACGGTCAACTCCAATCGCGTCCACGAGGACTTGCCGCAACTCAGGTTCAGACATGAAAGTAGTATACTGGACAGAAGAATTGGGTACTGTGTGTGTTTTGAGGAAAAGATTGAATGGAAGGGAAAATGAGTGAGGCATGTGTCCCGAAGACAGACCAGGTCGCGGCTCAGGGTCAGTCCCAAGGAAGCTACAGGTTATCGCGGATGAGGACACGGTACAACATGCAGGACGATAGAAATTCGCATACCGGCCGTGGGAACGTGCGTCAACAACTAGTTCTGCAGTGGGATCCGACGCTGGGTCCAGAAGTAAGTTGGCTACCACCTGTTCGTAGGCTGTCGTGGGCACTCAGAACGAACACGATTGGTCGATAGCGGAAATGAAGTCTCACAGCGGATAGCTGCTCCATCGAGGACAGGAGTGGGATAGGCAGACCTCGTCCCCCCTGTCAGTGGGACACCCTCAGTCTCAAAACCCTCTGCCTCCCAACGTGGGAGACCACCATCAAGGATGCTGGACTTTTGATGGCCGAACGCCCTGAACATGAAGAGTGCACGAGGCGAAGAGAAGACTCCGTGTGTATCGTATCTATATTATCATCATCTCCTTCTGGGCATTCTTTCGGCTGAAGGGGAACCCACATTACTACGTGGGAGTTGGGGTAGATACCAAGTCTTTCTATCTCGGATTCGTTCAACGTTGAGAAACAGCGGACGGATGAAAAACAGACCACACGCATCGGCAAACAATCGCTCGGAGGGCATCATGTGTTTTAGGCCAAGTTCATGGGGATTCGCGACCTCGTCGAGGTCCAAGAACTGCGCGCCAGGAATGCGCTTCACCTGGAACTCACCGAAAGGTCTCCGAGCGGAGTTGGGCATAAACCAGCTGGCGTCAAGGACCGAAACGTTGCCTGAGGAAATCACATCGTGTAGATTGGATGGCGAGAGAAGATACGGGGCTGCTCCCGCTGTGGACATGAATCTAGGTGGAGATGAGACAATGGACCTCCCGAGACGGCATGGGACGCGCAACATCATGAGCATAAGAAGTTTTATTTATTTATTTTTCGCAGAACACGCATAGGTCATAAGCAAGTCCCGATTGGGTTGTCCCGCTTGCAGTCAGCACACCAGCCGTCGAGACATCTCCAAGTCCACAAGGACGACCACAGCGATGCCATCTGATCAGAGTACCTGGCTGATTGCCATTCCACACGACGGGGATGCGGAAGGATTACTCCCAGAAATCGCGTCCAAGCTCGCGCAAGTGTCTCGGTCCTCGCAGGCAGCCGTTGCCGAGTTTGCCACCCCTGCGTTCAAGGTCCATCTCCCTCTGTTGTTCCTCATCCGTCAGTGCTCATCTAAAGCTAAACTTGCAGGCAGGCACCCTAGATTCTCTGATCACCCTCTCTGAGGAACTCCCGAAGCAGGACGCATTCTTCACCTCCACCGTCGCGAAGACGGTCGACACTCTGCGCAACCTCTTCAACAATGACCCTGCAAAGCTTGCACAACACATCCTGGTGAACGAACGCAGCGTTGATGATTACATTTTCAAAGATTGGCGATGGAATGAAGGCAGATATGGAATTCAAAGGAGCCTGCGAGAGACCGTCGACGTCCTCAACAAGGTAATATCACGCGTCTCCACCCCACCCACCCCGTTCATATCCATCGCCGCATGCTAATCACGCGTTCAGGACATGGCATCCATTGACAACATGATGAAGTCTAAGCTGAACAACTACAACCTTGTCAAGGGGTCCCTCGTGCAAATGCAACGAAGGAAGGCGTGGGTTCATGCCTCATGCTGGTCTTTGCTCCGTTGTTGACGATTCTCCCCCAGGGGCAACCTCTCTGTGCGATCTCTTGTAGATGTCGTGTCGAGGGAAGACATGATACATGATTCTGAGTACATGCAAACATGCCTGGTGGCGGTGCCAAAGTAAGGCTTCTTTCATCACATTCATTTTCACTTTCTCCACTGGCACACAACTCACTTTGGATCGAAAGAACTTTGACAAAGGAGTGGAATGCGAAATATGAACGTCTGACAAGTATGGTAATCCCGCGTTCGTCCTCGTGAGTCGCTAATGTCACGCTGCAAGCACGTTTCTGATCGTGCATGACACAAAATAGCGTTATCACTTCTGACGATGAATACACTCTCTTTGGTGTCGTGATTTTCAAAAGGGTGCATGACGAGTTTGTTCAAAAGTGCAGGGAGAATAAGTGCGTTGATCCGGATGACTGAATATGAAGAGCCGTCGAACTGCACGCTGAAACATCACAGATTCATCGTGCGTGACTTTGTGTACTCAGAAGAGCAGATAGATAAACAGCGAGAAGAGCTCGAGGTGGCGGATACTACCGAGAAGGAGCTTTGGGTGAAGAAACATGCAAGACACCGCTGTCTTTTGCTTATTTCCCCCTTCTCTAGACCGAACTATTGAGGCTGTCCAGGACGAACTTCTCCGAGTCCTTCCAGCTACTGGTGCACCTCAAGGTCCTCCGATTGTTTGTAGAGAGTGTCCTCCGGTATGGTCTACCTGCAAACTACGTTGGGCTTGCTATCAGGGTATGGGACATCCTTTCCGCCCTGGAGCCATGCTGACGCCTACTCACCACAGCCCGATCCAAAGTCAACCAAGAAGACGCTGACCATTTTGACCAACCAGTTTGCATACCTTGCTCCTCGTTCCGGCCGGTCCAAGAAACAGAAAGGTGGTGGGACGGAAGAGTTCGTAGGAGAGTATCAAACACTCCTGGATCAGGAATTCTTTGATTTCGTATTATATGAGGTACCATGGATCGTGTTCTGACGGTATCTCTGTATATTATACCATCGGATAAAGAGCCTTTATTAGCGGAGGGATAACAATATGGCCAACACACTATTGTAGAAACTATCTGCCTATGTAATGTACAAAAAGCAAGAAAGGAGCCAGGACCGCAGGAGATAGAGCACTTTTAAGTATAAGAGAGCACAATGCGACATAGAAAAACAACCATGCTGGATAGAAGCTGTCAGGTCCAGCAAGAGCCTTGGCATGGCTAGGTGTGTTGATAGGCGTAGACATCGCGAAACAAAATGGATGAAAGGCAGGGGCAATGCGACGGTCTGTCCGTCAAGTATGTGCGTTTGTGAATGAAGAAAAGTAGGTGAGTGGAAGGCTATCTCGACCTTGAAGAGAAGCGATGTATAGGGAAATGATGCCGTTGTATGGGTGGAGATGATGATTGAGGTAGCATGACAGACGGAGTGATGGATGCGACGGGACGGGTACCAGGTAGAGATACAGCAGATCTCCTGATCCGTGTTCCCAGATAAATAAAAATCCTGAATGGATAGAAGTCCCAGGACAAGTGAGAGAGACAAAGAAGAATAACAGTCGGTTCCAGGAGTACCACATTCCTCCTGGAACAGGGTAAGACCACGTTCTCGACAGGGTAGTCCACCGTATCTTTCATTTCCTCCTGTGGCAAACTCGATACGTTCTCTCTTTGGTTTTTCTCTTCCTCTTTTTCTTTCTCTTTTTTCGAAGGGTTGGGGTAAGATAAGGATGTCGAAGGGTCCATACGAGTGGGGGCTATTTTCAGAGCCCAAGGTTCGACATCACCCGCGACACCTCATCTACAGCTTCTTCATCCATCACCCTCGCACTCCTCTGGGAAGAAGATCCGAGTACGGCCGATGACCTAGGCGCGTACACACTAGGGAAAGAGGGTGCAGTAACGCTCGTCGGACTGGAGTTTCCCCCAGTACCTCCTCCGGTAGATGTCGTAGGTGATTCTGGAGGCTGAAGTCGCGAGGAACCCTCAGTGATTCGTGACAGGGAATATGTGAGATCAAGAGACTGGGCACGATTTTGAAGCGACCGGGGCTTGGAAATCTGTTCTTTAATCTTCGATTCAAGGAGGGAATCTGAACCTCGTTTCAGAGCATCCTCTGTATTGCGAGTTCGGGATGAGATCCCTGAGCCCTGAGAGATGACCCCGTGAGGTGATGTACACAGAGCTGAGACAAGGTAAAACATACAATTGGCAGCAGTGGTGCCCAATAATCAAGCCCCGTCCCAGGCGGTCCGTATGACGACTGTGAATCTTCGTGTTCTTCGAGATCATAAATGTATGCGGGGGCGTTGAACAATGCCTTGACATCTGGAGATGAATTTGCCAATCTTAGCCGTCGATCACCGAGGATCTCCGACGACCGGGTCAACTCGACTGACTCTAGAAATTTGGCGATGAGTCTCATGTATAAACCAGGGGCGAACCATGGAGAAAGGGAAGGTGAGAACTTACCATGCCTTCTTGCAGTAGAAAGCACCTTACTATCGAAGTGTGGGAACGCCTCGGCAAACGAGTCACCCCTTTTGTGTGTGTGCGCTGTCGGCGAGGGGTATACCCTTACATTGTGATTTAACAGGAATTGCTCCAGCATCTCCCTTGCTGCGAGTAAGAAATCGCTGTTTGACCGTTGACACCTGAACTTGAAGCTATACTCGCCCTGCGACTGGATCTGCGTCGTTTGCGGCGAGGTTTGAGAGGTGGATGAATGATCCAGTGAGGTACTAGAACCATTCGTAGAGTGAATAGGAGCAGGTGGCTTGAGATTCGGTGTGATTGATACTTGGAGTTCACGTTTTACACGTTCAACGAACGCGACAAACTCCGGGGAGGTACAGACTACCGTTAGATCGGGGCTAGGTGGAACTGCCATGTCCGCCTCGAACGGAACATGCTCCTGTTGATGTTAAGATGAAGCAAGACATGTGAGGTAAAGAAAACCGACCAGCAGCATAGCAGCAGCAATCTGCACTTGGCTCTCAGGACCGAAAATCGTCACAACGTCCGAAGCCGTTTCTTTATCCGGAAAGCGCACACGCGAATTGGTTTTCGACTCGATATCGTGTATAAAGATAGCTTTTTCACCGAGCAATGTGCGGTGGTATCGGCGGGGGATCGATAGGGTCTCATTGACATAATCCTTGTCCTGGAGTCAGGTAAATAGCCTGTTACACCCAATTGCCGCGGTGGCTCAACACACCTTCGGGTTTACAATCTCCATAACCGATTGCTTCAGATTATCCAAATTGATTGCATTCTTCGACGGCGTTCTCGCCACGACGTTATCCTCATTATCGTTATAACCGCCCAACGCAGCAAACTCTTCTGCATTTGAAAACTTGACGTAAACTCCATACTTCTTCATGATCCTCTGAATGTTCCTTCCTCCGATGCCAATGATACGCTTATGGTACGTCTCCGGAACGTGGAAGGAAATCTCAGCAGGAAGTTCCTCTTGCAGGAGCGTAAGACCAGTCAGGATTGAGGCGTCGGAGCCGGAAAGATCAATAAGGAAGTTGTGATCGTTAAACGTCTCGAACTTTATTTTGACGGAAGCTGATTGCATGATCTTGTTGATTTTGCCGTTTTTCTTTCCTGAAATGAACTCGCGATGCTCATTAGCAAGTTCAACTTGAAAGCGAACTTCGTGATGAAACGCCTGTTATGTTGTGCGCGTGAACAATTGCAAAATTATTGGGATCAAACAGGACGTACCTTTACGAGATCTAAATCCAAGATCATACTGACAGCCGCCCGGACTTCGTATTCGAGACCGTGCATCTCAAAACACATGCTCTTGAAGACGACTTCTGCACCAGTCGTGAGCGAGATTTGCTTCAGAAGTGTCGTCACCTGCGAATTATTGAGTGTCGCAGGCGGGAGGAGCACATTGAATTGAATCGGAAGAAGCCAGAAAGATGCGACATAGTATTGACAGGCCTGTAGCGTAAGATGAGACAAGGTGACACAAAAGATGTTAGAATACACACAAGCTGCATTATCCCTCTGATCGTTCTCTGGACATTAACCCGGTGGTCACCATATACAGTTATCAAGCTCGTCGAACTGCCGATGGGAGGGAATTGAATGGAAGTCGCGTTGTCGGACATGATGGACTTGAGATCTTCTGCTCGATCAAGAACCATCCAATCAAGCTTGCGAGGAACGATGACTGTATCGCGGGAAATGACGTTCTTACTCTGAGTACGAGATTAGCACGACTCAGATGCTCGCAGAAGCCAAACGAACCTTATTTGCAGAGAGTTGGGACAGCATGTCTCTGGCTCTCTGAACACCAAAAAACTCTCCAGTAATCCATATGATATTTGGATTGTGAGCTTGCTGGTGTTGACTTCCCTGAGCCTGGCCAGACTGGATACTGCCATTGGTGCCGACTGACGATGAAACGAGATCAGGACCCACAAGACCCTGAAGAGGCGAAGGGCAATAAATGTTGGTGGCAGTCTCCTCTTGAATGGATTGAAGCACGTGGCGTTTACGACCTGCAATGATGGGCTGTATCTTGGGATCAATTTCGCAGGGTTCCGCATGCAAACCACTCTGTAAAGGGAATAAGAGAAAGACGAAGAGAAAAAGGAGAGACAGACGAGTTCATCCAGCATGACCAAGAGCCTGACCCTTGCCAGCTCTGTTGCATCCCCTTGACCAGTGACGACAAGCTCACAAACACGCTCAGTTTCGAGACCAGTCCAACCTGCGGTGGAGGAGATGCCGTCGGGGGGTGTTCGGCTTGAGAGGGAAAGAGGAGAGTTTACGACAGCGATGTGGGCATAAGTGAGAGAGGCGATTTCGTCCAGCTTGCGACGCACGTCGGGCTTGAGAGTGGGTTTTGAAGAGGAGGAGTCAAGGATGTCAGAACGAGGCACCTTGATAGCGGTTCGATGCTGAAGAGAGGGGGTGAGCAAGAGGGGCCATGAAGGTACGGCAAGAAAGGGGACTGACCTGGACAGGGCTGTCTTTCAGGAGGATACCACGGGCCAGCATGACCTGTTGGTACGCGCCAGAGATGTAAAAATTCCAGCTGCGGCCGCCGTCTGAGAGGAGGTAGGAGAGTTGAACGTTGTGGAGAGACCTTGCGAGGATGGCGAGCTTCTCGACGGTCTCAGAGTCTGCCTGATTTGACGGAGAAGGCTGAAGTGCAGGGAGGGGAAGAGCAGAGGAAAAGTTCTCGGGGAGATGTTGGATGTGGGGAGGGAGACGGGGGTCATGGGCGTCGAGGGAGGAGGACGGCGAGTGCAGGTGGCGGGGTCTGCGAGGATGGGTGAAGGATATGGTGTAGATGTCCATCTCTGGCGGGGGATGGCGGAGGGAGGAGAACAAGTGCGGGTAGCGAGCGGAAGAAGTGAGGGGGTATGCTTCTCTCGGATTAGGAGGAGGGTATGGACTCCTCAGCGCCAAATTCGCCCTCGCTGCGGACTGAACAACAGTGCGGGTTGTCTGCGGGTTTGGCACGGGTGACGTTGCTAGCGAGAGTCGGTGACGCGCTCAACTCGATGCTCGTCGTGCTCGTCGTGGTCGTGGTCGACGTTCTCGATGGAGATTCTTTTTCTGGCTGCCGATATTACATACTATTATAAATCGATAAGTCACTTGAAAATAATAATAATTAATCATTCTCATGCTGGTTGCAAGCGTACCCCTCCTCCGTGTCTTTGTTGACCATCGCTATTAGGCACCGACCTTGTCCACGAGGAAGAACAAGAGAACAAAAAATGGGTGGATGGGTTGTAAAATAAAAGTGGAAAAGTCAATGGGTTGTAACCTTGCTCCGTCACTTACACCACCTTGCACCGACCATTGCGCCAGACACTCTCTGACCACTAATCTCAGATGTACCAGATGTGGAACTCACTTCTGCTATCGCTGTGGTACGAAGATTCCCGGAGCAAATCTATACCCCATGCTGCATACACCCACCTTGCTTTTCGAAACTCTTTGATGTTGTCCCGAGCGCGGAAAACGAGTGGCAGCCTAGTCCTATTTAAACATTCGTCGAGAGAGGGGGTTTGATCTAGTAGTCCTGTGTCACCTAACGAACAAGCGAGTACTGTTGTTACCGACGTTCTGCAGGTATCTCTTATACAGTCAGCATATCTAGGCTGCCGAGTCAGTTCACCTACCATCTTACCACACTGTTCATTGACAAGGTAACGAAACTCACAGCTGGTCCGTGTTGTTCATGCGACAAGCAAAAAGAAGCTGTTCGTCGACGGATAACTGTACATGGCGACTGCACACACGAACAGCGACCGCTCTGTCCATTCCCTCGTGCGCCTCCTCAAATCGTCCACCGACCCACCCTCTACCCCAGGACCCTCTAAGATCGAGATAGCCCGTCTTGCTTGGTCAGATCCATCTTTCGGCGTCGCGAATAAGGGAGAAGTCATCGGAGAATGGATACTCACCCTGCTCGCACAAGCAAAGAAGACGAAGCGAGAAAAGGACGCAAATTCCACCTCTGACCCCCTCGCAGATTCTAGGTATTGGACCCTGCTTTGCGACGTGCTTACCGCCCCACCTCCAACAGCCGCACGGCCCATAAAGACCTGGCTCCTTCCCCTGCTGAATCGACTCCAACTCGAGACGGTCATCATCGAGTTACTTGCTCTTCACTCCCCGCAGGTACTTTCCCCGGCTCGGGCTGTGCTCGCGGTCCTCTGGCCTTTGGCAGAGAAGAAGATTGGTGTTGATGCGTTAGGGGAGTGTCTTGGTGCTACTCTCGACGCTTGCACGAAGTGGGAGCGTGTAGACGGTGATTTAAGTTGGATCTGTTCGGCTGTTGTTGGTGCATACAGGGGGACGCTGGCAAATTCAGGGAACAAAAAAAAAGTGAGTATCTCGCTGTCGTATGTTGTGGTCAGAGCTTAGCGAATCGTGACTTGGAACTGATTCCTATGATCACGCAGCTCTACAATTTATTTCTTACCACTCACCTTCCCTCCTGGTTTCGCATCGTCTGCACCAGTCCTTCTATTGGTCCATTGTCCACGAAACACCTCCAAGACAGTATATATGCCGCGGGCATAGACACCCTCTTCTCTCTAGAAGCTCTCAAGCAGCCACTTGACACGCTATTTTCTGCCTTCTCATCGACCATGTCTCTCATTGCCCTACTCCTGCCCGTTCTCCCGAAAATATTCATGTCTTTCCTTAGCGCAACGTACAGACATAGGTCGGCGCTCTCTGTGTCTGCATCTGACGCTATCAGTTGGAAAGAGGAAGTCAGGAAAAGGGGGATGGATTTTGTAGGAAGATGTTGGACCCTAATTTGGGGTTCTGCGAGCCTCGAAGAGGATTTAGAAGTGGCGAAGTGGCAGTCCATCATCGGTGTGTTTGGGGTCGTAGAAAAAGAGCGCCTCTTTGTTCCCCGCCCCATCCGCGACGCACGTACTGACGAAACAAATGGCCGCTATCGGGGGGAGCTGGCTTTGAACGAGGCGAGGGACAAAGCCGTCGAGATCTTGGAAATTATGGGTACCTCTTTCAAAGGTAAGTTGGTTTCGTAGTCATCATTCCAAGCTGAATGTACGTGGACAGACTCTCATGCAGAACTGGTAGTTCTTTCTATACAATTTTTGGATGTACTCGTTCAAACTGAATACGACCTGGTGGGATCTGTGTTGGAGAGAATACTCTTCGCTTTAATCAATGTAAGTCAAGTATGCACACTCATCTACGACTCCACCTGACCTTACTGGCAGATTCCACCGCCACTGTTTCAACTTGCAACAACATCAGTTTCAGAATTTCTCGTCCACGTGCTCGAGTTTCACACTAAAACACGTACAGTACACACCTACACGTTGACCCTGCTAGGTGCCGTGGCCGCAAGCTGCGCCTCTTCCGCTCCTTGGACATCCTCATATCTATCGAGGAATGGCACTTTCATCCTTGTCCACCACCTGCCTGCTCTCGCCCATGCCCTCCGCACATCATTAACGATCAATCAGACTGCAACTCTGGCAGTTACTGCGCTTCAGGCAGTTGAAAATGCTTGGGGGGCTCTCAAGGATGCGTACCAAGGAGAGGAGAGGGCCGCTAAAAAACAGAAGGTTATGGAAGACACTGATAAGAGTGAACGCGAGACAAGATCGGTCTTGGCTCAGGTTCGGGTGTTCTCTTACACAAGCCGTGTTGTGGGCACAATTCTCTCCAATTTACCCGCAAATGCCTACTCCAAGAATGACGAATGTTCTTTAGAACATTTGTGGGGTGACGTTGGGAAGCTGGGGTGGACCATCACTTGGGACTGTCTGAGGGAGGAAGTTAGAAACGGCGGGGATCATGACGCGATGGAAGGTGGTGACAAGAAACGAAAGCACAGGGTCGAAAAAGGTCTTCCCTCCGCACATTTCCCCTATATCGTGATATCAACTGCCCTCCGGTTTCTATACGACGTCCGTACTCGAGTGTCTGTTCCACTGGGGGATCACGATCAACTCGACGAAGTGCATGTAGAGATGCTGTTGGACGTTGTGCGAGATGAGGCATCAGACCCGGAGCTAATCCTTGAAATTGTACGTGGTTTACCTGACCCTTGGCTCTCCTATCCCGTGATCTTTACCCACTTCTGTACCAGATTCGGACCCTCCTTTGGTACATCTGGTATACACATCATTGTGGATCCAGGAAGCAGATGGTAACACAGCCAATCTTCACCGTGACACTCGACATCCTCGCTGCTCGTCCCTTGTCTAAGTCAAAGTGGTCCGGTGTATCGACCGCTCTCACCCACGACAATTTGGGCCTTGCAGTCCTGTATATGTTGACAGATAGGTGGATCGACATTCTCGAGTGAGCTAGTTTCTCTGTGGAAACGGAAGGAGAACAGTGCCTTTCCTCTGACTCTTCGGTATTTGATAGTGCGCTGGCCTCTACAGAAAACCTGCAGAGATTCGTTTCACTGCTTCTCGCTGCGTCTGTTAACCTGTTTGATGAGGATCCCGAAGACATATCTGATGCGATTTCCCTACAACAAGACCATTTTCTCATCACATTTCGTGGTATTGTTCTCGATCTCCTTCAGAACGCACAATTTTGGGAACTACATAGTATCCGAGGTTCGTTACTCCGTCGTCTGGCTCTATATTGATCTGAGTTTGATAACAGCCGTGTTTCTATCGTCTGTACTGACCTCAACCGCACCACTCTCTTCTTACTGTTTCCCCACAGCTGAGATTGGGTCGCACTCACCCACAATCCCGGCAACTCAAATTGAACTCACTTTCGCATGCGACGTATACAATCTCCTCCATTATGTGCCTGCAGAGTACTTCACCCGTTCCGTGCGCGCTGAGCTGGTTAAGAGAGCTATGGGCGGAGACATTCACATTTGCACAAAATTAGGTTCCAGCAGGCAAAGAAGTGAATCGAAGAGGATGGGTGTGAATGGAAGTGACGCGAGACCTGGGAAGCAGTCTCGTATGGAAGTGACCAGTGACCGGAGCTCAACACAGGACCTGAAGAAGTGGCCCCGCCGACTGACGTTTGTTCGGGTCTTTTTGCAGCGCATGGGGCAACTTCTGAACACACCCGGTCACACTGTAAGTTTCATACTCTTACTCTGTTCTGTGCTCATGGAACTATGTATGAAGACTTGCTTGGGTTTTGTCAATCACCTACTCAACCCTCCGTCATGGATGTCCTCCCCTTCAAAGGCACTTACAAATGTGACTCTTGATTTACTTCAGTCACACCTTGTGTGAGTTCCGTTCTTCTCTTCCTGTGCATGTTGATGATGACTTCTGTCATAGGAGTCTCCTGCGTTCACCAGAGCCGGAGGCAGTAGCGTCCTTCTCCAGCGTCATATCGACGCTTATAGCCGCTGGACCATTTTCACAGCAGAAATATCAGGAGACGTGGATGCATAGCGTCGTTCAGTCCACCATCCTCAAGCTCATCGAGTGCTTGACAGGCAGCTTTAATCCCGCTAGGTAAGGTCCTGTGATGAATTTTGTGTGAGTAATGGGACAAACATGCTGTAGTCTTCCAGATCCGACTAAACACGTGTTGATGACGCTTCTCGAGGCTCTGGAGTCTGCACTTCTGCCACATGCACAAAGGTTGGTGGAAAGTGATACCATTGAGCCAGATCAATTCCCTTCGAGTGAACGAATCAATGCACGGTCTCACATCTTGTCGTTGACACGGTGGCTAGGACTGAGTTGCGCGTCTATCAACGGTCATTTGGTCACCGTTGCTGATTCTCCTGCAGCCACAGAGACCTCGAATTCATTTGGGTTGAAGCTAGCGACATCGTCGATTCGTAACGGAAATTCCGCCGGACTGGATTCTGAGACTTGCTCAAGCATCCTTAAGCTTCTGTTTGAGGAACTCTGGTGTATGCCTGGTATATCGCGTCGTGCTCATCTCAAAATCCTTGTTGGTTTTTATGCAGTCAATGGTGGAGACCAAGGTTCTGACGGTGCATCATTTTTTTTCCCCGCACCCGCTTCGTACTCCTAACTCTATCTCACAAAGTTGAACATAACTTGGATGCCCTCGTCGCCCAAGCCTCGAAGAAAATCTCCGTTGACGACTTCTCTCACTTATTAGATGTCCTGGTAGAAGGGGTTGGAGGAAACAGGCTTCATGTGGGCCAGCTGGAACGCCTAATTCGTCTCGGTAAGGTCATGCTACATGACGCACCGCAAGGTGGGTTTCGATCCCACACGAGCATCGTGTTCTTGTGACTAATAAATATCCGCAGGCACGCTGAAGGTCATTCAAAACTTTGTAACGCGCTGCTTCAATCAGTTCGCCGATGGAGAGCAGATCTATGGAGGTTCATCACATCTGAAAGCGCGTTCCCTGGAATTCATTGCAAAGCATTGCTCAGATCGAGTACGTATTCCTTGGTAAGCTTCCAGGCTAATGTAGTGATGTTGCGTCATAGCCAGCGGCCGTTCGTTCTGTAGACCTTGGCAGTATATGGTCACTCCTCCACAGAATACTCTCTGGTTCCGCAGAGCATGACGCCACTACAATGTTCCCTATTTTCTACCACATCACCACTATCATTAGCGCACTCATCCGGCTGCGACGCGATCTCGTCGTGCATACTCTTCCTCACCTCAGCCTTGTGCTTCGCCAGCTGATCATGCTGACGCGGAAGATCCGTCCCCAGCTCGGTGCAAAGCAGAGCAAGATCGTCACGGACACGTTCCCGCCCTGGTTATCTGCCTCCCAACCGTTATCCACGGACGAAGCGGGCGCCCTCGCTCGTCTCCTCACTTCGCTTACCATCAAAACAGTCCCTAGAACGCATATCTATGCGCAATCGCCACCGACATCCACCGAATCGCCGAAGGCAGAATCCCTTGCGAAGCCGTTTTCGAAACACGCGTCGTACGTCCTCGCCGCATACGTGGACGCGTTCAACGATCCGTTGTGTATCATCAACGCGGAGATAAGGAGGGAACTCGAGCCTGGGTTGTTTGCTTTGTGTGAGATGGTGGGGGAACATAGTCGGGACGCTCTGATGGTGTCTGCATTGGATTCGGGTGGGAAAACGATCATCAAGTCTCTTTGGAAAGAATACGAAAAACAGCGGTACGTGGGCAAGGGTTAAGACCGCTTTTCGGCGGTGTGAATCTGTCACCACTTCGTTGAGATTAGCATCTGCAATCACATGGAGGCCCTCCAAGTTGTGGAGCATGAATGAGACCTAAGTGGGTGCACCCCTACTTTATACTCAACCCTCGACGTGAGTCACTTCCATTTGTCTCATCCACCTCTCTCCTGTTCCTGTTTTATTGTCTGTTGGCATCACGGCCCTTGTATGACCCATATGATCTTGCACACGATATCCGTGATGCAACCCGGTCGTGTGCGCATTTTGATGTTTTCAGTACATCCTTCCGAGGGATGACGGTTCCATCGAGTGTTTCCTGGTCGATTTTCAGTCGACCTGGAAGGGGGTCGGTCTTACATGTGCAGAGACGGGCGGTGTGTTCGCACTCGGAGTGACTTGGTCGGTAAGGAGAGGCCGGCTTCCGCCCCATCAAAGTAGATATCGAAGCGAGACATTCTCCGAGTGAACGAACGCACTCTGCGCTCGAGGCACATTTCCGGCCACGTTACATTGGACCTCATCGCTTCGTTGAAGGGCTGGTCTGAGTGGCACGGACACTACGAGACAAACCAACGCCTACGACCAGACGAGTACACCTCTAGCAGAGCTTCAAGCAATTTTTTCCGATGGGCATCTATAGCTGATCTCATTACATCGTGCAAGTCATATATGCAAACGAGTTAGACCGATCTGTCAGCATGAATGCGATATCTATGGTAGAAAAAAGTCCATGCTCCCCACGAATCAGCGAAATATCATCGATGGCAGCGCCAATCGATGTCAGACGAGAAGATACGGATATGAAGGCATAGGCAACTGGAACCCGCGAACCTCGACTCGTTGCTCCGCTTCCTTCCACTAATCGCGCGTCAGACGTGAGATGGTGAAAACAGTGAGAATGACGACGGCGAGAGCGCCTATACTTGCAGGGAGTAACAGGTCCTTAGGGATGCCCAACACGAGCTCCTGTTGTGGTGGTACGCGAACCTGGGGGTATGAAGGCATAGCGGGTGGTTCCGGGACCTCTGACTGCTCAGCCGCCTTCAGCTTTTCTTGTGGGGGAGTGATGATCTCAGCAGCTTTGGTTTCGCTCTTGTCGTCACCTGCTTCCTTCCAATGCTTGCCACCTTGGATGAACAAGACAACACGATCAGAGCCTGCCGTACGTGCAATCTTAACAGCATCAGCGATATCACTATCGCTCGTGATCAGCACCGTATCCCCATCCGTGTCCGTGTAAGACAACGTAAAGTCTGTCGGATCGGGCCTTTGGTCTGCATCACCGTTATACGAGATGAAGAACGGGTCGGCGCTAAGCTTGCCAGATACAATCTCGCGAAGAATCTCGAGGCTGTCATGCCTTGCTTGGAAACGGTGCGTCCGGCCACTCGGTGTATGGAATTTGAAGACATAAGTGCCATCATCGACAGGTACGGTCGAGGCCGCACCAATGATGCTGGGGATATTATGTGCACCTTTCCTGCGTGGGTACGCATCGAGAACCGATTCGTGGTCATCATCGACAACGGAAGCAGAGTCGTTGGGATGCACTTCCGGGTAGGGTGACTGCTGAGTGCGGGGGAGGTTATGCACCGAAATAGAATGACCATCTGTAGGGACGTGCGAACCCGACACCATGGATTCGGTATCGTCGTGGCCACCGAGCGAATCAAAGAAACGACCCCACATTGGACCCCCCTCTGTGTCAGCATTTTCGCCGGCTGCTTCGACACTCATTGCGTTCATCTACGACAAATCAATGAAGGAATGAAATGGACCCAACATGACATACCTGCTCAAGAGTGGCATACGTGAGTTTGAGTACGTCAACGATTGCCACCAGCCTTCCGTCGGCCTCGACAACAGGCAAGTTGAGGTAGTGACCATCTGGAGGCAGATACATCAACGGAATGTGGATCGGGACTAACCATACATACTGTGCATTTTTTTGAGTGCGTCATGCACAGTCGTTGTTGGAGGTGCTGTGTCGGGATGGGGGGTCATAACTCGAATGACGCTGCAAATACCGGCGTCCAAGCCAGCGGCGATGACCCGGAGGACGATATCCTTGCTCGTGAAGATACCGACGATCTTGGGGTGTACGCTATCGGACCCGGGTGTATTTTCCATGACGCAAACGGCTGTCACTCTACGCTCTTTCATCAGTTTTGCAACTTCGCGAACGGTTGTTTTGGGAGTGACTGTAGCTGGCTGTGTGCGTGAGTCCATGACTGTGGTCAGATCGGGCAACGCGGTCTTTTCACGGAGGGCATCGACGTATGCGAGCATGGCAGCTGCTTGAGGATTGGAGGCCATGCCAGGGCCGAGTTCTGACTGTACGCCGGCAAGAGCGTTATAGAGCTTCTCGGACGCGGAGGAGCTGCGTTCGACCTTGTTGAGGGCCTCGTGAAATACTTTGGTGATATCGAGCAGACCGACGACGTTCCCTTCCTCATTGCAAACAGGCTGTGGGAGGACGAGGATGAGGTGAGCGGGACGAGCGGGCCTGGGGACTGACCAGGTGACGAAAGTGCCTTTGAACCATGAGCTGGAGAGCCTCTGTTGCACTGGTGGTGTCACGGGTGACCATGGGACCGCGAGTCATGATGTGACTGACGGGTGTCGAGTGCGGATCAAGACCTTCTGCGGTGACCTAACGGAGATGATCGGTGCGACTGGATGGACAAGGGCGGGGGACATACTCTGTATGCCAAGTCCTTGGCGGTGAATATGCCGCTGAGGCCTTCGTCATCGTCGACGACGAGGACACAGTCGGTGCGCTTGGCAGCACAGAGTTGGCTGGCCTCTGCGATGGTGATGTTCTCCGGGACGGTGAGGGCGGGACTCGGCTTGAGGGCGGCGACGGTTCCCTTTGTGACTGCGGGCTTGACAGGGCGTTTGCTGCGACTGGCCTGGAAGGTGGTCGAGATGGTACGCTTTCGGGCGAGCTCGGACTCGATTTTCCTGCGGATGGCCTGGGGGAGGTGAGCGGGCGGGCGGGAACGGAGGAGAGACGGACCTCGTCGCGCCTGGACTGCTTCTTTCTCGTGTCGGACAGATGAGACATCGAGGACAGCTGGCGGTGAGGGGAGGCGGGGCGGTCGATGGACGGGGACTGCGTCGGGACGGGTATGCGGGACATCCAGCGTGGGTCTGGTCACGTTCTCACCGCGTCTTTCAGTCCCGCCGTGTATGCTCTTGTTTGTCAAAAACAAGATTAAAAAAAATAAAGACAAAGGGCAACGACGTTCAAGGCCAACGCGACGCGTCTCTACTCCCGCCTCGGCTCAATCACACCACTGCCCACAAACTTGATCGCAAACGCCCGCATCTTCCCCCACACCGTCCCAATAACAGGCGGCAGAGCGGGGTTCGCCACCGCAGCCGACACATATCCGTCCGCATACGAGACGGCGTAGCGCGTGAACAGAGACTGGTAGTACCGCTGGCGCAAAAAGTGCGCATACACCAGCGGCGCGACCAGCGAGTTCCGGAACAAGATAGCCCCAAACGCAACGCGCAAGAAAATCAACAGCTCCGTAAATGCCACCACGCGCATCGCCGAGTCGTAGTTGGCTAGTGTCCACAGCCATCAGCCATCAGCCACAGCCCCATCATACCACGCACCTTTCACCCAGAGCTGCAGCCGCTTCGCGAGGGGGTGTGGCTGAGGAGGCCCTCCAGCGGTGGCAGGGGGTCCCGGTGGAAGATACTGGGTCATCAATGCCGTACGTATAAATGTCAGTGCATGAAAGAGTGAAAACACAAAGTAGGGCATCAGCGCGACTGCTCGGCAGCTCAGCATTCATCCTCGTGGCCACACGCATACACGGCACTCACGGGCAACGGGCCTGGAGCTCCACCAGAAAAAGGCGAGCAACAAGTATTGGACATTCTGTGCATACATCTTAGCGCTTGCGCGCGCACTCTTGGCGGATGCACTGGCTCACCTCATCCGCAGCTGCTTTTTGCACAAACGCCAGGTTGAGTCGCTGGTTCTAGAGCAAACATGTGGGGATGAAAACCAAACACGTGACGGACAGTGTCCGATCTCACCCTAAGTGATTTACTGCGGCCACACGGACATTATTAGCACAAGGCCACGCCGCCGCCACGTCGAGCGAGCGCCACTCACTAGCACACAATCGCATAGCTAACGAGTGCACCCAAGAAACTCACTGCAGATCAGTCAGACCTCGTACGGTAAATCGAGTGAGAGCACGACATACCTTTGTACCACCACGCAGAGACGGTCGTAAAGGTGATGCAGGCAATGAAATACCGTAGTGCTGCTACTAAAAGCAAGAAATGACCACCTGCCCATACATAGTGCTGTACCCATAACCCATACAAACGCAGGCAGACAGTCCTCGTCAGTGGGGCGATGGAGAGCAAAAGGGATAGGGATCACCTGGGTCGTTGCCGTGAACGCTGCTGCGTGCATTGGACGGGTGAGATAGACGAGATAGAAATTTTGCAGTGAGGCTGATGCGCGGGTCAGCTTATGAGTGAAAAGCGAACCGAGCGTTTTCCTGCTGGTCAGTTTAGGGCAGGCGTGCACGTAACGCGGGGCATGGTATGTACAGCATCACCGACTCCACTGCTGGCCCGACACCTCCTTGCCTCTCCGGTAGACCTCCTTGCTAACTGCTCTCTTTCCCAGCTTTTCAATTCGGCGCGCCTTGTTCTCTCTTCCCGCTCGCCACGAACTCCCCCTCGTCTCCACATCGTCTGCCTCCGTTTCACCCCTTCCTCGTTTCTTTCCTCCACTCGACTTCCCACTCCCCCCGCCAACGTTCACATTCACCCGCGGTGGGACGGAAAAGCCAAATGACTTTCCAACCCTGGCGAGGTCTAGGGCGTTAATGTCGAATATTTTCTTGAGCGAGTAAGAGGCATATGCCTGGAGATACGACCTGAATCCGTCCGTCGCAGATTGATGCAGAAAGTAGTTCTTTTGTAACAATTTTTCCAACTGGATTTGATGTACTGTCAGTCTGTCTGTCGACGATCATCTGACGACACACCTGCGTCTGCACATTCGCAATCCGGTCCACCGGGAACGTATACTCGTTCAAAGGAACTTTCGCATCCTTCAAGTACCGCAGAAAACCCAGCTCGCTCTCCAGTAGGAAAAGTAGACTCTTCCCGACTTTCCCAGCTCGTGCAGTCCGTCCCACGCGGTGGATGTAGTCTCTTGGATCGTCAGGGGGATCATACTGGATAATCCAATCCACACGGGGGATATCAAGCCCGCGAGCAGCAACATCAGTACAGAGGAGAATGCCAGACTCTGCGTTGATGAACTCGAAGAACGTGTTGGTACGCTTCTGTTGCTTTTGTTTGCCCTATACCGTCCGCCGGTCAACGACAAGTTCATGGTGCGTGCCAAACAACACATACGTGCAAATCGAGTACCGGGATATCAATGTAGTTCAGCAGTTCTCCGTGATATTTCACAGAATTACAGCTGGAAAAAAAAACAATGACTTTCTTTTTCAAATTCTTTTTGAGAAACGTGAAAAGGAGGAGGAAACGGCGATCAGAGGGGCACACAACATAGCCTTGCGACAGCGTTGATACAGTGCTCGTTGCCTCCTCCTTGTCTACGTCGACATGCAGAGGACCGGGGCGAAGTGATATGCGAGCAAGGTCTTGAACTTTTGTGGTTTGTGTCGCGGAAAAAAGCATGGATTGCCGACCGTCTATCAAGAATGTGAATCTGACCAATAAGCTGAGACACAGTGCACAATACCATGTGGAAGAATAGCAATAATTTTCTTCATCTCTTCCTCGAAACCAATCTCTAATATCCGATCCGCTTCGTCGATGACGAGCGCTTTGAGGTTGCGAAAAATAAATCCTTTGGTATTCTGTTGTTATGAGTACTCACTGGTGGATCCGGTCTCACAACTCTTACTTACCTCAAGATGGTCGAGTAGCCGACCTGGTGTTGCTACGAGTAGATTGACGCCCCTCTCAAGCTTTTCTGCCTCTGCCCTCCGATTTGCACCACCGATGACAATACCAAATGTCTGTGAGTGATGGACCATCAGGTCCTTTGCGACACCAAATATTTGTAACGCAAGCTCTCGTGTGGGGGAGACAATAATGATACCAGTGCCTGCGAGTAAAGTAGGACGTCCGATCAGGATAGAACGCTCATACAGACCGAGGGCAAATACTCAACCATTCCTTGGCTTGAATTTCATCCGATGCAGCAGTTCAACAGCGGGAATCAAGAACGCGAGTGTCTTTCCTGACCCAGTTCGTGCAGCACCAAGAACGTCTTTCCCGGCTAAAAGTGGAGGAATGGCCTTCGCTTGTACGGGCGTCATGGTCTTGAATCCCATGTCTGTGAGAGCTTTGTCCGTCTGCTCTGAGAGCTCGAGCGAGGAGAATGGTTCTTGACTACAGACATCTTCCTGAGGAACTGCTGAAGGTGCAATAACCGTTTCTTCTGTCATGGAAGCCGTCAAAAACCAGCAGTACACTCAAGTCCCTATTGAGGAGGTGTCGGCAATCTCCGTGTTGCCTCTACAGTGCATCCTATGGCTCGTGACATAAAAATGCTCTTTTCCATTTTTTTCGCTCTAGGACTTGGTTTCTACCTCGGAACGCGTTTCGGCACGAGAAATGTGCCCCC
Organism: Pulveroboletus frians; assembly: GCA_038089395.1. Classification (NCBI taxonomy): domain Eukaryota; kingdom Fungi; phylum Basidiomycota; class Agaricomycetes; order Boletales; family Boletaceae; genus Pulveroboletus; species Pulveroboletus frians. Next base: position 62,862 of record JBBPKT010000036.1, read on the forward strand.
CGCATCCCTACCACTCAAGTCCAAGGCAGAGCTCGATCCCGAAGAGAGCGATCATGAAGACGATGACTTAGCCGACGGCGATCTTTCTTCCGTGAAACCACGAACGATGGAGCAGTGCAAGCTTGTGAGCACCGGCTAGCTTTTGGTCGCAAATGTCTCTGATACGTCCAATGTTCAGGTTCTACTTGTGCGCACGGATTTACATATGACTCGGGGAAAGATTGCGGCACAGTATGTGACTGTTCTTATATACTGACGTAGTTCTGAGCCATTCAGGTGTGGGTATGTCACATATCTTGGTTAAGAGGTCGATGACTGGAAACATGTTTTTCCAGTCACGCGACCTTGGCATGCTACAAGGCGCTCATGAAAGCAAACCCGAAGGTAAGTCTATCAACGTGAGCTAGTCTCTGTCATGCTCCAAGTCGCATCTAGCTCGTGCAACACTGGGAACGAACGGGGTATGTTTGGTCGACTTGCTGGCTTCTTTGAAAACCAATTCGAGCAGACAAGCAAAAATTGCTCTGAGAGGATCCTCTGAGGAAGAGCTTTTAGAACTAGAAGCGCTCGCAAAGAGTCTTAATCTGTGTGCTCGGTGGATACTTGACGCGTATGCTGGTCTTGACTGTGGTGTTCGTCTGCTGATGTGGGCTCTTCTAGGGGGCGAACGCAAGTCGCGGCAGGAACACGTACAGTACTCGGAATTGGTCCCGGTAATTCTGGTCCACTTTGCGAACTCATACCTGCGTCCCTGATGAATAACTCTGCAGCACCAGTGCAACTTGTAAACCAAGTCACTGGCCACCTCGAGCTGTTGTAAATGTCAGGAGATGCACGCACTTCTTTGGTGTACCACCGAATACAATTCCTTAGAATGACTGTGTGAGTAGTCTGTGCACGATATCTGAAAAGTAAGTCTAGGATGTGAGGATTTTTTTTTGGCGCTGCCGTCTAACTAACAGGACCCGAGCTGTTTCCACCGGAAGCGGCCCCGCCCTGTGTTGTCTAGTGGACTGGTGTGTGGATCGTATGCACCTGAGTGCAGGATGGTTGTTGGCCACTACTGAGCCTCCGGGCGCCTCACCACCGGCGCTCGAGGAGCTGGTGTTCCTAACGAAGTTAAGCGGCGCGGCTCTACTAGATGCCCCAGAGAGAACACTGCCCCCATTGCCTACATTCTCTCCAAGTGTCGTGCAACAAAACGGTTCTGCATGCTTACCGGAAGCGTTGTGTCCGAACGGTTAGGAATGATACAGTTTGCGACTGGGCCAGTGCAACTGCCCCCCGAAGAAGATACGACTAGTTTCGCGTGCTGGTCACGTGGATTGATTTCTAGCAGAATTATTATCAGGCATGTTTAATTACTATTAGCATCAGAAACCGACAACGTTCGACCCATCCTGCATGGCAACTACCATCACCCTCGCCAGGACATATCAATATTTCTTCCATACTCACCCAAATCGTACTCTCGCTCTCACAGGTGGCACACTCAATGCCTTTGGCGACATCGTTGCCCAATTCTCTCAGAAGGCGGTGCGCCCAGTTCCCAGCCTGCGTTATTTTCGTCGCTCACCCCTGTCTTCGTTCCAGTGGGTCCTAGACCACCACCACCGTCCAGGCTGGGACTCCTTGCGCACTCTCCGTTTCTTTTGTTTCGGTGTCGGCATGAGTACGTATTCCGCCTTCCTCTTCCGGAGTAAACCTTGAACCTGCCCCTTCCGAGGCCCCCTACTAGGCAGGTGGAACCTTTTTCTTGAACGCAGGTTTCCTCTTCGTAGGCGGCGCACCCACAGAGTCAGCTTCAGGGCCTTATCGAAGAGAGTTGTCGCAGATCAGTTCATCATGTGAGTTCATTGTGAGCCCTCCCCCCTCGTTATCTGATCATCACGGTCCAGGGCCCCGCTAGGTGTATGTTCTCCGCTCTTTTTCTTACTTCAGTTTCCAACTCAAGACTCTACAGCTCGCAATATTTATAGGCTCTATCGGTATCATGGAGGGCCGAACCAACGGTGAAATCCGGGACAAATATACTGATATATACACCACTGCCTTACTAACCAATTGGAAAGTCTGGCCATTGGCACAGGCATGCTTTTCGCGTATCTTGTCACACTGAATCTCACATCCCCACAGTTAATAAATTTTCGGTTCATGCCTCTAGCATACAGAATACCATTTCAGTCTGCATGTGGTATTTTCTGGACACTTTACCTCTCCATTCTCAATGCCAAGTAAGTCTTTAATTGAATACCGTAATATATATCTGAGATTCTTCCCTGCAGAGAAGATGAAAAACAGGATCGAGGCCACAATGCGGCGAATATTCCACTGCATGTCTAGACTCGTTCGACGTACCGATCTAGATGCCCCCTTTTTTTTTTTTAGCTAGTGCAACAATTCTCGGTTCCTTTCCTTTGCATGTACCTTCGGGAGTGTTTTCATCTACTCATTGTCACTCGTTGGGTTTTCCAAAGCGGGACGCTGATACCGATACACGCAACCCATTGCCAAGGAACATACAGAGCTTTCCTCCTGTCACGTCTGCCCGTACTTGGGTTTGAAGAAGGCAGGTGGAAGTTTTGACAGTACATCCACCAGGGGCCTCTCCACGAGAACCATTTCTCCTGAGCCTACA
>JBBPKT010000037.1:0-65256 GCA_038089395.1 Pulveroboletus frians
CACAGGCGATGGCCATAACCTTCTTGCAACACCACTATCTGAAAAGCAACTGTGTGACGTTATCGCTTGACGACTCTAACGCCAGCCATTCAAATGTTGTGATTGGACAAAGAAAAAGAAAATTCACAATTTTGGGCTAGTCCGAAAGAAAACGGGCAGAGCCCATCCTGAGATCGTTTTGAATTTTCCGACGGCTCAGTCCAAACGAGGATTGCCGAGTGGGTCGCAGAATAATAGGAAAACGTTTCAACCAATTCTATCTTTTGGCAGAATGGGCAACAGATACATACAGACAAGCATGCAGTTAGACTGGTCGTGGCATTGCTGCGAAATGCCGAAGTGAAGCAACCGGTCTGACGGGTAACGTGATTGCTTGACTGCTCTGTGGAGCCACTTGAGAGCTGTGATTGGAGGATGGCCAGCAGACAGCTCAACAAGCGACAGTTTACAGACTAACCAAATGGGGCACCATTCTGAAGTCGAACGGCCCGCTTAATCCATGCCGCACCCCCTACCGCGAGTCAAGCACTTCTTTTCAAAGGAAAGCTGTTAGCTAACATGCTTACAACGGCTTTCGCAGGGTTTGAGATACCTGATAGTATCAGCGTCCAACAGACCTACTGGAAATACAGTTGTGTATACGAAACTCGTTAAGAACCGAAAGTACTTACCAGAAAGGAAAACAACACCTGCAACTACTACGGGTGTGGAGCGAGCAAGTGCCTTGACTGGTGCTGATGCTGCGTGATGGATGTTTGAAACCAGGTTGCGAGAAGGAACCTAGCGTGTATATGGTAAGCCTCATATTGTGACTCTCAAGTGAACCTACCTTCGAGCAAAACACTGTAAGTGGTGCAGCAGGCACATATCATATGTATTTGATGAGAACTTCCCTACTTTTCTTCGTCTACGTCCTCCGTGAAATCAACATCGAGCTCAACAAGAGGGACTAGGCCTACCTGCCAGCTCATGGTAGTGAAACGAGCCAGCTCTCCACATGAGCTTCAAGGCCAGGCTGAGTAGGATGAGCGGATGAAAAAGATTGTCAAGTCCTTAGAGCAGCAGACTCTGGCACGTGCTCGATATCAGCACGCACGCCGTGGCTCATTCTCCTGTTTGTCAAGACGGGGCCAGCTAAAAATCTACAAGTGTTCCATGATACAAAATGACACCTGAAATGTAATCTGATATTAGGCACAGTGAAGCAGGAATCATGGGGGACACAGTGCATACCAGTGGGAGCGAGTTGTAAAACATTCCTCCAGCGCTGTCTATGCTCACGTTTCCATGTGTCAGTATGATAGAGCATTAACACCCAATCGGTGGTGTGGATACCCTCTGTGCAGATTTACCAGAGTGTCAACTGGCGAGTGATGAGGGCACAGGTACAGGAGGAGTCTGTGGAAGCAAGAGCTCAGGCTCACGAATGATGCACTTGTTGATTTCAAGATGGCAATTGACAGATTTATGGACTCCCATGGCAGTTGTCTCATAAGCCACAATACTTTGGATGCCTGAACCACAAAAAAACTATATAGTGAGAAGGATTATGGTACAATGTCTCATCTAATTTTTCTCTATTATAAGTCATACCCTGTCGAGTTCACCTGAAGGGGTTACTATGAGAGAGTTGACTGTAGTCTGATGGTTAGGTGAGAAGCTGCGCCTGTCTGAAGCCACAGATATCATGGTCTAACCCAGTCGACCATCAGAGAGCCCGGTGAAGTTTGAGAACTCGAGAGCACCGCGCTAATCACCTTGAGCATCGCGCATCATCTTCGAAGCAAACAAGAGTGCAAGTCCGCATCATTGTCATTCATTGAACGGTCTCTCATGTATCGGGCAAAACAACTCAACTCGCTTTGGCGACTAGCCCAACCGGTAGCATCGCGGGGCGTTTCTGTGAGCAGGTACGCCTCTACAAAGACGCGTCAAAATCGACGGAACACCGAAGACGATGTGGGTGACTTTCGGCCTCCTTGGGTTTACTCGGGCTCCCGCTTTCTAACTTACACTGCAATACCTCGTGAGGCCATCCCGAATCTATCCGCTACAACTGCGACGCTCATCCAGTCTCTAGTTACGCTCCTCTACTGCGCTTTCCTCGCCGACTGGGGTGAGCGAGAGCACATTTTTATGCCAGTGAGTGACCTGCTTGGGCCATTTCACCCTCGTCGACCGATGTACGTTCAGTTGCGCAGATGGGTATCGGAGTATAAGCAATCAGTGCTCTCCTTGTCTCCTGAAGAAGCTGCTCTTGTTCGAGGGAGCAACGGACAGGCTTCTGGCAGCGCCTTGTTACCCCCAGAGAAGCATTCATAAATACAAAATGTAATGAGCTAGAGCCACCTTTTCACGAAGGACCAGTAGTACCTCTTGGGGTCCGCAAGGTGTGTGTAGAGAAAAGTAGCTTAATATGCGAGAGAGATCGGGGCCCGGTATTGATCTATCTGGTACATAAACTTTGACTCGAAAAACTATGCAGCTCCACCGGAACGATGCAGGCTGGACCAGTGACATTTCATCCACCTCTTCCACAAAATGGCTATCAACCATTATCCGGTAGGCATTTATACGTTCCAGTGCGAGCTAACGTCAGTCTTATCCGCGAATTCCTGCGAAAACTGTCATAGAAGCCGAAATCTACGCCATCAAAAGACAATACTTGGGATTACTCCCCCTGCAGCAGATAGTTGACATCTGTCTCACCTTTGAAGCCCACGCGCCTCTACATGTAAAGGGTTCAGTATGGCCGTATGATATTCGTGCCGCCATCGCCTCTATACAGGCCCAGAAGGCCCAAGCATCACAGGCCCAGACGTCTCCAGAGTCGGATGCACCTTCCGGGGCCTCTGACCCTGCCGCAGATAGTGCACCAGCAGAGCAGACAACACAGCACCAGCCGAGTTCGTCACAGCAGTCGATAACACAAGCTGGATCAACTGCGAGCCCGTCATCCGTCTCACAGCCTGCGTCTCAGTCACACACAGGACCAGGTCCACACTATCCTCATCAGTCGTACTACCATCCCACTTACCCCCACGCGCCCTATTATTCTTCCCATGCGGCGTATGGTTACCCGCATCCCTACCCTTCTTATCCCCAACCCCCCGCACCGTACCCTATTAATCCAGCCAGCCAGCATCCGCCATTGTTCACCAATACACCACTCGTTCACCCTCCCCATCCTGCTCCAGAACCGCCTCCTAATGTCGACGACCTTCCGAGTTATGAGGAGATGATCGTTGAGGCGCTCTTGGATTCGGATGATCCTGAAGGATGCGCGCCAAAGAGTCTATTCAGCTGGATGGCGATGCATTATCCTCTGCAAATGAATTTTCGTCCCTCAGCCAGTCAAGCTCTACAAAAGGCTTACAAAAGAGGTCGACTGGAGAAGGGAAGTAATGGCAAGTATCGACTTAACGAAAGCTGGGAAGGAGGTAATGTACGTGGGCATTCATGTATCGTATTGGCTTTTGCTTAGCTTAGACGACTAGACTTCGAGGCGGACGACGCGACGGCCCCAAACTCTTGCGCAAACTACGTTACCCAGCTCACAACCATCCTCATCGTCACCGTTTAGGCACACGCCTCTTACTCCCCATGGAGCTACCAATTTACAAACTCGCCATCCCCCTCCCGGACAACCCCCAGGATATGGGGGGTATCCTTTTGGACATCCGTATCGCATGCCCGGATCTTCCCACATGTCGGCCGCACGGGACAGTTCAGGAGCAGCTTCCCAGAAGCAGGCGGGTGATTCGGTTGACCACGAGACAGGGGAGGGCAGCGATGCTTGGGAAGCAGCGCAGAACATTCTCAAAGCTATTAACTTTGGTCAACTCTTCCAAATCTCAAACGAAGAAAACAAGACGGGAGAGTCCTCGACGTCTACCCGTCCACTCGACCAGCAAGCAACTGCAGATGGTGACAGGCCATCGGGTGCAGTATTTGCTGGGGGATCTGCTGGCTCTCGCGTCGACGATGCCGGGGAATCGGCGGGACTCAATGCAGAACAAAGAGCAGCATTACAGGCACAACTTGCGCTTTTGGCTGCGCAATTAGCAGAACTCGCAGATGTCAGCGAAGACGAACTGTCGCATAATTTGGAGGTCCCACAAAGGGCTACTGCAATATCTGGGGCGTGTACGCCCCAGGTTCTAGACGAGGGATCAGGACAGGGCGATGATGGCGATGACGACGACAATGAAGATATGGTGGAAGTACCGGTCCCAATGACGGGCCTGATGGCCTAAGCCAGGTGTATTTGCGACCCTCCGATTAGCAACTATACGTAGGCTATCCTTGGCGTTTCTCAAGATAATTGAGTGTCTCGCTGTTCTCATTGTGACTGAGCATGACGGGCCCGTTTGTACTCAAACCCTTTGGCGGTAAGTTTGCCAGGTTTGTCTGACAATCACGATGATGCCGCGGAACTTGAACTACACGCGGCACAACTGCCTTGCTAGGTCACCCAACCACCAGAGCGGCGTCTGGGCCGTACGCAATGCAATCGGGTACCGATCAATTGATCACGAGCTATATTGTATACTGCTCGAGATAGGTAAATCTTGGAAAGGGGTGCAGAAACCGTCGTCTATCAGACGTTCTTGTGCCGATGGGCGGTAAAGCGCGCTGGAGACATTACTGAAGTGTTGAAGGGTAGACAAATACACGATTAACAGTCGAGATACAGAACGCGCACATGGTAGCCGCACACCGCCAAAAAAAAAAAAAAGAATTGTCATACAAGCCGTCAATTGATTTTGAGTAGTTCTACTTCAAATTTCAAAACAGCGTTTGGGGGAATCACGGGAGGGAAACCCCGAGGGCCATAAGCCTGCGTGGCATCAGAAAAAGGTCGGTTGGGGACAGACACTTGGGACCCACATAATCCGGGGTAATAGTCAATACAGCTTTCTGACCGAGTGATAATTTTGGGACGCCTATAAAGAGGTGAAGTCGTGGTAGCCTGGATGGCAGCGAGCGGTGGCTTACCTTCGTCCCATCCTTTGATGACCTTGCCGACACCTATCTCGGTTCTAAAAGGGGTACCGCTGGCGATAGGCAGTCAGGTCGGTGATACGGCGAGGAGGATGAAAGACAAACGCACCGCTCCCTGCTCGAGTCGAAGACCTTGCCATCCGCGAGTGTACCGATATAGTGAATCTGTACGATATCTGTGACGATATCAGTGCGATCTTGTGCAAGGTTGGGGGATGGACGTGCCTCTAGGTTTTGGAAAGTTCGTGCCATCGCCGTCGGTAAGTGTTTCGATGGAGACGCCCTGTGAGGGTGAGATGAGAGATGGGTGCGCTGGAGGACTGTACGACTTACCATTGTACGAGAAGATCAATATACGGGGAAGAGAAGGATAGGGATTTGTGGCAATCACTTATAGTGGCGACGGGGCGGAGTGCGGATCTTGATCCGAATCTGGTGTGTGCTCGAACGATGACTGCGATCACGTCCCTCTGAGATTGGTTATCGATGTCGATGTGATTCGCTATCTGGTTATGATTCTGCTTGATCTCTTGGAAATGAACCCCGTATCGACATCCCCGCTTCCCCTTCCTTTTGTGCCAGTCTTCGCACACCCAGCACCCCGGCGGGACGGACGCGAAGAGGGCGTTCCAGCCCTGCATCACTGAACCATCCATAACAGGATCTCACCTATCGTTAACGTTGTCCAACGCGGGCTGGCGAGAGAGGAATGGGCGCCAGCGCGACTCTCGCTGACGGCATATCATTGCACTTGCTGAATACGGGAGCCGAGAATGCAACAACATGCAAGAAACAGCCGGTGCGACGCCATCAGAACTGTCTTGGTATCCGCCGGGGGAGCCTTCTGACGAGACCACCGGCAATCATGTTAAACAAAGGAAGGAGAGAACTGTGCTGTCGGCTCGACTTTTCTCGCGCGCAATGTCGACGGCCTAGCTCGACCCAGGCTTCCAGGTGCCTGCGGGCGCCAGCCATTGCCTGTGGGAAACCGTGCACTTGCTGCAGAGGCGATTGGATCAGTGCGTGTCATACAAAGAGACGGCGGACCGGTATTGAACGTAGAAAATAGCTTCCCGATCCTCTGGCAGAGCGCAGAGGTGTGAGCAGACTCGAGATGCGAACATCCAGAATACGGGATCTTTTTAGCCCTTCACTCTGTTATAGGGGAGGGGTCATCCGCGGCGAACGTGTCGTTGGGTTGATTCCTGTGCTTATAGCTAACACCAGTCTCCGCGCTCAATTTTTCCCTCCCCGCGGTTCCTGGTCATCGGCTATTTTCGACGAGTGGAAAGTATACATCTCTCTCTCCGCGGTCATTGGAAAAATTTCTACTCACCGTTGCCCATACTCCAGTAGTACCTCGTTTGGCGGACATGGCGTCCGAAGCATAAACGGATAGATGCAACAGATGGCTGATCACATCATGATTCATGGCGGCATATGCTCCTCACTAAGGGGGATCAGTCAATTGCCCGCAAGATCGTTGCCAATGAGACGTCATCCCCATCCAGATTGTGCATACCGTTTGCCGCCACGCACACGCGCTGCGCTCGGTGATTCCCGTGTTGGGTTGGTGATGTGGGCTGCACGACCTCTGCTCCCACCGGCAGAGCGTATACCGATTTCCCGCCCGCCCGCATGGTGCGTAGGCGCGCATACGCTGATTGGTGTGTTGTAACAAGCATTACGGCAGCCGCCATCTCCACACTGGCGTTCGTGGTCTCACGGACGCGACGCCCAGCGAGGGGAATCGACCATGTCATAAAGCTGTCCAGGGGACGCTGTCCGTGCATGAAGTGGCCCTCACTTCATATGCCGTTGCAATCTTACGTTCGAGCGACACGGTGGCCGCCAGAGGTGCCTCTGCGTGAATGTCGTGGGGCTCCCATATGAGGATGTGACAGATTTGGTCAAACGTGCGGGTTTGACGCACCCTCTTTCGTTTTCGTCGTCGCGTAGTCGTGACATGCGAATGTGTTCCCCTGGGTGCCCCACACTCGTGCAGCCGTGATCTTGACGGAGGCAAGGCCAACAGACCATGATGTCACGCTAGTCCGACTGCACGCCAGCAAAAGGGGTCGAAGAATCGGAGATGACAGACCTGCAGCCCGCTCGTCGTTGAAAGGATAGGTCGTATGAGCATCAATGAAAGGGTACTGTAGTCAATGTACGTGATGTGTGCGTCTGTGGAACCGCGGGGCCCGCTGGTCGGCTACCGAGAGTGAGAAGCTTCATAACTGGCTGAGGCGAGCCATATATGGGATGCAATCCCATCTCCACGGATTTTTTGATTGGCAGGTCAGCGCTTCAGCAGCCGCGTCCACCCGAAAGGCGGGCGTCGAAGACGTGCCAAGAGTGCCTAATTCCCCGGGGAGGAACGACAGGCCTGGGGGTGCCGCAGAGCGCGAACGTCGGGACGACTGTTCCGAGAACACGTCCAGGGACGAATCGCCCACCCTGACAGAGTGTTCACTGCACTGCACGGCCCCATCCGCCTCACGGTGGCCGCGCTACGGAGCGGACCGAGACGGAATGTGAGCAGACGGAATTGACATGGGGACCGTCGCCATGCGTCACACGGGATGAAACGCATGGATCGTTGTGGAGGGCCAGCCTACCAGCGGAGAGAAATCTGTGCGGCCTCCGACGTTGACCACAACGGAATTGCGGCATGTCATGTTATGGTCATGTCATGCATCGTGCCGGAACTGGTGCTAGCACGAGGAACATTCCCGCAACAGAGACATTAAACAATTTGTCCAAAAAAAACAGACGGGGACCAAAGACGTGCGTACGAGCAATAAGACTATAAGACTAAGCATCCGAGCCATCAGACTACCCCCAGGCACATGACTTGCTGATTGGGCATGTTGGTCAGGTGACCGGATGGTCCGTCCAACCGGACAACACCAGGGATGGTCGCCTCCGCCGACACGCCGCCAATGTGGGGCATGGGGGGCTGTTCAGCGTTGTTCTACTTTGGCGTGTGGCGAGGCCCACGTTGATGGCACTGCAACTACCAGTAGTGCCAGCGGCATCTGCGTGCCAGCGCAGGGCGGATCTAAAAGACAGCGGAACAGAGGGCGCGACGGACACCCGCAGGAGCTGAGCCGTCCAGACTCGTCCACACGCTATTCATTGGCTGACCAATGTGCTGACCAATTCAGTGCGATGGCATCTCAGGTCAAGTCAAGCAGGCTATGCCCAAATTTGCAGTTATACAGTGCCGGACCTACAACGAGCCGATGCAATGCGATAGCGAATTGTCAACGTGCCAAGAATATAAAGCCATAAGGAAAGAAGGAGAAAAGAAAGAAAAAAAGAAAAAAAGACCCGAGCCAATAGCACAAATCATTAAACCTATCGAGTATGTACCCAACCAACCCGATCAAAACTCGATTAGTCCACGTTCCGTATGCTAACTGATAGTGTAAATGCGCAACTAGTGGTACAGATGTACAGAGAGACTGAAACCGAAAGAGAAAAAGAGAATATTATCGAGTACAAGCGCGTGGAACAGACATGACAACGTTTGTTCGGAAGAACGGCCAGGCTAATATGATATTGGTTCAGGTCGAGGGCGGAGATGTAGCGCGATTACGGGAGACGACGACGTCGTGATGTGCAGATGATAATCATGCGAGCGTGCATTTGTGCATAATATTGACATGCGAGAGAGAGAAGGCGATCTGATAAGTCAGGGTATGTGTCGTGGGCTGGCGGTATAACCAAGGTTCTCGCTCTGCAGATGCAATCTGGGTATAGGTTCGTGGTGCTCCAGGGGCAAACGTGGGCAGGGACGGCATCATCTACCATTTTTGTTCGGGACCTGTCTCCTTTCCGTGAAAGAGGAACAGGCGCTTGAGGGGCTGGACGACTTCAACCTCGACTTCGACCTCCTTGAGATTCCCGTCAACGATTCGTGTTTCAATGCGTTTCTCCTTCTTTGGGGGAGGCATCATGACTGGATATGTCTTAATGTTATCGTACGACCACGAGCGCACTGCGACATCGTCAGCGGGGGTACTCGAGGCGAGGTTCGCCACATACCTTGAACTTGTGGTCGAGATGATGGGGTGGTGGCATGTTGGCCGTTCCACATGCTATCTTCGCTCACTTCGCTTGGATAGCGACTGAGTGGACTAGACAGGCTTGGAGAGGAGACGCTCTGGGTGGATGCACTCGGTGCCCGTATGGCAACATCGGGAACAAGCAAGCGGCCCTCGGTACCCGCCTTGATCAGAGGGGTCTCACGACGACGACGACGAGAGGAAGTCGACAGGGGAGACAGGGGAGGGACAGACTGGGCTATGGAAGAACCAGTGGAGGGGAAGAGTGTCGACCGCGACTCGCAACGCCGAGCGAGGGGAAGAGAATATTTGGTGTACAGTTCGTCATTGTAGGACTGACTCGAGCGGGGGAGAGATTGGGATGAACGTGACTGTGCGGGGAAGGAGGATGAGGCACTTGTTAGTGTAGGGAGGTCGCTGGCTGTCCATTGCACGCCCCTGCTCGAGGTAGCGGCAAAGGATGTTTTACTTGTCATGCCAACAGTTGCCACGGAATCTGAGCGAGGCGAGAACGAATAAACGGAATCGCGCCACGCATCACTACCGTCTGTCCAACCAGGGATTGGTTTCTGCGGCGGAGGCAATTCATTTCGAGGCGTAGGACGTTTGGTGACAGGGTCTGCACAAAGGGCAGCTTGAATACGTTTGGCGGCCATCATGACACCACCCTGATAGTCATTACGGAACTCGTGTTCGTTTGGGACAGGTGATTGGGTAGGGAGAAGTGGGGGAGGCGGGGGTAATGGGGGGAAGCCGTATATGGCTGCAAGGGTGGCGATGCTGGGGGAGACGGGAAGGTCGGAGGAAGAGAGACAGGAGCCGAGGGAGGAGCCGCTGCTTGACTCGTCTTCGGAATCACAAGATGGACGGGGTTCAAAGGAATTGTGGGGGACGGGTGGAAGAGGAGGCGAGGCTCGGTCTGGATTGTAATTAATGGGAAGAACGCCGTTGTGCCTGCTCCAGTCGGCCATTCTGCAGTCATCAGAGCAGTAAAGGGGGATGGGACCCTGATCGATGACGGTGCGAAGTTTGGGTGGGGCGGGTCTAGGCTGAGACGGGGGTTGAGACTGCTGTGGGGACGAGGGACGGGTTTTGGGTGCGGTCGGTTTCACGCGGGGGGGCTTCGCGGTGCGCGAGGCGCGGGGTAGGTCGCCTGCCTGGTTTTTCGGCGCTGAGGACATGTGAGTGGGTGGTGACTAAAAATAGACGACCACATACGAGAGGCAGGGAGGGAGGGATGGACGGAGACGGTGAATCGCTTTGGGACGATCTGTCTCTCGCAGGCGGGACACCAAGCGTCTTCGTAGTGGGCGTCCATTGTGGGGACTGAGTGAGCTGAGGGCGGGTGAGACAGACAATACACAGAGCACGGAAGGGACTGACCGGGGGGACTCAGTGGCGGCGGGTGGAGAGAGAGCAGGGGAACGAAAAGGCCGCGTCCTTAATATTTGATTTGCTGATTCGCATCGCACCCGTTCCAACAGTGTGTCCCGATTTGGAAGGTGGGCCATGTCCCGGGATTCCCGAATGCGCCTTTCTTTATTTACAAATTCCGTTATGACCTGTGATTATGTGATCAGACATCTCACCGGCAAGCCACCGCGGACCCTCGGGTATTCTAAATAAGGCAAGTGCATGCTGTGACCTGTTGCCGTCTTACGTCGCTCTCGAAATCCCACACGGAGTCCTGCCTCGCCACTCGCCGCCCGCCTGTCCAATCGCGGCCCGCCCCCCGCCGACCAATCATCGCACCTCAGTCCCGCGTCCACCCATCCTGCGCCACCGGCTCTTCCCGTGTCGGCTTCCCCCGCGTGTTCCCGCCGCCGCCCAGCCCTGCCCGACCACGCCACGTGCACACCCACACCTTGCTTACTTAATATCCCCACCCCGTCCATTTCGGTCAGCAGTCCAGTTGCTACCTCAACCAGCCATGTCCCCCACCCCGCACCCTCTTCCTCGGATCAAACATTCACTGCAGAAATACCAGGTGCGGCTGCCCCGCATATCCCCCTCTTTCCTCGGAACCGTGGTCGTCGCAAGAACCAGATATTATTGGCCATCGATCGAGCCCATCTCACTCGCGTGCCATCCGCAGCAGTCACGCTTCTTCCAGCCTCGCCCCCAGCGCGTCTGCGACACACGGACGTGCGATCGCTCTAAAGGCTATCTAAAGACTCATCTTTTTGGAAAGTTTGAGAGAATCGCATGTGCCATGTCGAGTGACGCGGATGACATCCGTTCCCGTATACCGCAAGTCCCATCGCTGTTCGTGCCCGCGCGCGTTCGTCACTCGGCCTCGCGACCAACTCGGTCCAGTATCATACCTCTTTTGCACACGTCATCCATGTTCACTATTCGTATCCGCGGACCTTGCGAGTAGCCAGTCCGTCCATAAATGAAACGGATTCAACTAGATTAACCCGTCTTGGATGGACCATCCCTCCGTTCATAAAACAGTCCAGTCACTCGACTCCCCATTCAGGTGACACCATACCTCCTAACACTCCCCAACCTGCCCGACCTGTCTCAGTTACGTGAACGTCTGTGAGACGAGTCCAGCGGTGGCGTCGGTTATTTTCTTGGGTGTGTGTATTCGAGGCTGGTAGGGAGGACTTAATCAACCTTGACCGGTAAAAGCCGGAATAGACGTTCGCTCGTCCCATCAAACGTCATGCCCCTCAGCCACGCCTGAACACAGTCGTTCCCGAGCCCAAGTGAGGACACAACGCCACTGATCATTGCCAGTTATTGCTGCGCCCGGTCCTCTCGGCAAGAGGCCAAGTCCAGTGGATCAGGTCCCTCAGCGAGTGATCCTATGCCACGCACGTGCGCAGAACAGTCACTAGTGCGGACCTCATCAAATACACCCATGTGGGAATCGCGCTCATATGGCCACGGCAATGAATCCATTGGCTACGTCAAACCGTCCGTGGTCTACGGTGCGCTCATCCCCATTGCAGTGCCTTGTCCTAGCCCCGGAAAGACGTTTCCATGACGGGCTGATCTCGGTCACGATCTCGAATCGGGGTCGGCACATTCGATGAACAGGGGTGAATACTTTACGTGGAGAAGCATCTGACGCGATACCACAGACGCGTTGACAACAAAATGGAGAGATTTTCTCTTGGATGAGAAGAAGATGTCTATCGATAATCGCGATGGGTGTCAAGGGGGAGTTTGATCGGGTCTAGAATCCCTCGGCTCTGAGAGACATGACGAGCTTGATAGATAGTATGTCGGATAGGTGTTTGATCGGCCTAGAATCCGTCCGCTCAGGAGACCTTGTCCGATGTCTCATTCAGTCTTTCGGCGAACAAGATCACCTTTGGACAGGACTATCTCCGTCCCCACAGCTTGCACGTATGGTCATGGTGGCTGAATCACGGCAGCCCCGTCAGAGTTTTTACCTTTCCGATGGATACAACGCGATGGAGCAGTCTCTGACACAACCGAACACTGCACGAGTCACCTACCCCATCAATCAACATGACTACAGTGTCATCTGCGCCGTTCTTACAAATCGCCGGGGGCGTCTGATTCCCCAGAGTGTGATCTCTGCGACTCTCTCTGTCGCCCCACTCGGCTACCCTGTCAATCGGAAGAAATGCATTCAAAGCCTGTACTTAATCGACCCTGTGTTTCCGTTCACGGTGGTCGACGTATCATCTACTCGCTCGTCTGTCACCATGCCTACATCCAGTGGCTGTAAGTTCATCCTGTGCCAATCAAAATCACTGCACATGATTTCCGATCCAAGAGGACAAAACCGACTACGTGGGCTTCTCGGGTTCCATCATCCAATTGACGAGAAACGAGATCAAATAGCATGATCCGACATGTGTCTGCTCTCGGACACCGGCGGTCGCTCCCTTGGAATGTCGATTCGCTTCATCGCAACTTCAGTGAGCGTCTCTATCGATGTTCCCTGTGTCCAAGCATGGTGCACTGAACCTATGCATCCACTGAGACCGGAGTACCTGGGCGCTGTGTTTAGCAATGTGAAAATAGCATGCTCAAATTTCCCGTTGCTGTGGCTTAGCATGGTCCGGTGGAGGGCTAGCCACATGCAGACCGGTCATGAACTGGCCCGACCGCATCACAAAACTTGGATCTTGAAGACCGTTCACATTAGTCAGTCAACCGGGAGGTTCCTGTCCGGCCATGGGGTGCGCTTGTGCCCCGCACATACCCCACCTCTCAGCACCGATGTTGTATTCGGAACCATATCCACAAGCTGATCTCTTTACGATGGCGCGATATTACACAATAAAAATACAAAGAGCACGCTCGTTGGAATTTTAACGCTGCGACCCGAGTTATCAACCGTCTTTATAATCGAGGTGACGTCAAAGATGGTACGTACATCCTCCAAAGGGAATCCTGAATGATGGCACGCTCGTTGCAGACCCTGCAACTTGGTGATGATCGTATCTTGTCTTTTCTGCATATACATCGGACTAATAGACTGCAAGAGGTCTTCGATCGACTCATACGTTTGCTCGCCATCAAGCTGCGAAACGTTCGTTCAGTCAGTGATCCCATCTATCATAGAATGATCTCTTTTCACCTGATAACCACGGGTATTTAGAGACACTCTGATGCTAGTCCCCTCTAGCAGTGTCACGAGAGCAGTTGCTTCGTGTGCTGAATACTGTCTTGCGAGTTCATACTGGGTCAAGCCAAAGGATTGCTCAGAGAGAGCACGGTTCAGTTCGTTGTGATAGAAAGAGGGCGATGAAGAAATCATGACGGCAGTGGCCTGGGGAGTGTGTCTGCATTTTAAACCCTTGGGGGAGATGCGGTTATATAGCCTCGTTATACAGCAGGGGACGGCCATGTTATCCCGCCGTACAACAAAGAACAGAGAGCCCACCACCAATGTGAAACCGACTTCAAGAAATGATCATGATCATCATTTCTCTTGACCCTGTTGCCTATCAGAGTTTGTAATAGCGGCAGGGTGGCTGGTCTTCCTATAAAGAAAGAGGAGCTCTGGGCCGGATATTACCGCTACTCCGCGACTGAGAAACCTTTGAAAGTAACTGACAATCAACTGAGATCATGTTATGATGCCACGACTTGGGATCACAAGGGATATTCCAAATCGGTCCACAGCAAGAGCCGGGCGACGAGTTTATCCCAGGAGAGTGCTGAAACCCACCGCGTAGATGTTCACGATATCCATTCATCCCTCGCCAGCTGAGAGCCCTTGATTTGCTATATCAAACCGGAACAGTTGTCCGGACAGTTTACAAAGACGGATCTTTCGATATCGATGCAAGGATATTTGCAATCTCTCCCTGCGCAGACTGTCAACCCCACAGCTGAGGGACCTGAAGGGCTGCTCCGGGAAAATCCAAAGGTGTCACGAAAGACAGGGTTGTCATCTGAAACGAAACCTTGGAGACAGGGAGCATGACAGGGAAACCCGCCTACCTGAAGGGAAAGCAGCTGGGCAAGCACAGATTGGCAACAAGCCATGATAGTATCAGTTCTGCCCTAAAACCTAGATCTAATCAAAGGTTCCTATCGCAGGAATCAACTGCCCTTAATATCAGTCATGGTAGCAGTGGGTCTCAAGAGCAGTAGGACCGTGAATCGGAAGACATGATGCTCTTGGACAGTGATACGAAGGAACTGACCAGCCCTGACGTCGACGAGACAGCCCATGCGTGAACTGAATAGGCCCTGTTCGTGATACTTGGGCAGTCCAGTCCACGCTGAATTCATAGGACCAATCTCTGTGGGTCCAGTAACTCACTGTATCTGTGAACCTTCCCACTTCACCGTGGAATAGAACTGGACGACCGTGTGAGGTACGACTAGTGGTCGTCATCCAGGGCCTTCATACCTCCCTGGGTGTCCAATAGGGGAGATGGGGCTAGTAGGCACGTTCGTATGCCACAGGGACGAAATCAATCGTCTAGATGACTCCCACCAGCGAGTGACGGTCCAGTCAGTTACTTGGGCGTACCGCTTTTGGGGTACCCTCGGCTCTCTCCCGTCCAATCAGCGTCTGGACTCAATTTTGTTCGACGGACCGCAGTCACTGGCATGGACGTCGTCAAAGCAGTCGAGACGTACATCGCAAGGCTGGTGTCTACGCCTTCAGCCATGAAGGTCCTCCTTCTCGATACACACACCGTAAGGTTGCCCAGCTCACATCGTCCCGTATTGATTTCCGCTTGACCAGACACCGATCGTCTCCCTTGCGTCAACACAATCGACTCTCTTATCCCATCAGGTCTATCTCACGGACCGGATCGACAATAGGTTACGCAACTCAATGCCCCACATGAAATGCGTTTGTTTTTTGCAACCTAGTGAGGCCAGCCTTGAAGCGGTGTGCGCAGAGCTGCGTGACCCCAAGTATGGCGAATATTATCTGTGTCAGTGCGTGGATTCTTTCGGTAAGTCGATATCTGAGCCAACGTTCCGGATCAACCAGACTTTAGCAATGTTTTGAGCAAATCTTCGATCGAACGCCTCGCTGAGGTGGATGAATTTGAGGTGGTACGAGAAGTGCAGGTATTACGGTTGTCCGCTCTTGCCAGTGACCAGAGCTGACGTTTCTGCAGGAATATTTTGCGGATTATGCGCCCCTTCTGCCTTGTCTATTCTCCCTCAACCACTTGCCGACCGTCAACAGACCATTGTACGGGTCCTCGCCTAACAGCTGGGATAACACTGCTTTGGAACACTGTGTGCAAGGAATCATAGCCATTCTCCTCAGTCTGAAGAAAAGACCTGTCATCCGGTACGAAAAGATGAGTGGTATGGCCAGAAAGTTGGCCAATGAAATTCAGGTGACTTCCTTTTCCGTATACGCGTTCTGCTATATTCATGTTAGCGCAAAGCATCGGATCCAAGCGGAGCCGGCCTTGTTCGATTTCAGGCTTACACAGGTGGCACCGCTGTTACTGATCCTTGATCGGAGAAACGACCCTGTTACGCCCTTACTATCCCAATGGACCTATCAGGCCATGGTCCACGAGCTTCTCGGCATTCAGAATGGAAGGGTCAACCTTAGCATGGTTCCCGATATTCAGCCTGAACTTTCTGCAAGTTCATTCTTGCAGGATATACTTCCACTTGTCCCTTACACGTTCGATAGGAAGTTACCCTCACGACCTCTACCGATCCATTCTTCCAAGCACATTACCTGGCCACATTCGGTGATCTCGGTACTTCACTGAAAAACTATGTCCAATCTTATCAATCGCGTTCACTTGCTCAATCACCTTCGACTATCAACTCGATATCTGACATGAAACAGTTTGTCGAAGAGTATCCCGAGTTCAGGAAACTTGGCGGAAACGTCAGTAAACACGTCGCTCTGGTCGGGGAACTTAGTCGGTTGGTCGAGAGAGATCATCTGCTGGATGTTGGTGAAATAGAGCAAGGCCTTGCAACGACTTCAGGCTGTGACTTCAAGGTTCGTAGTCCCAAAGTTCACTTGCGTTGCCAATCATGTATTTGCGCCTAGACCGTCCAGGCTCTCATCTCGAATAACACTGTGCCTGCACGGAACAAACTCCGCATTGTTATTCTGTACGCGTTACGCTATCAAAAGACACAGACGAACAACATTACTACGCTCATCAATCTCCTCCTTTCTAATGGAGTATCACAAGAGGAAGCAGGGGTAAGTGCGTTCTACCCCTTGCGCTTAGCACTGATTGGATTACATTATCTTGTCAAGCTTGTTCATGTTTTCTTGAATATTGCCGGTTCTGATCAGCGGCAAGACGATCTATTTTCGACAGAGTCACTGTTAGCCAAGGGTAGGTCTGCATTAAAGGGCTTGAAGGTAAGTCATTCTTGTTATGACTGATGTAAACCACATCTACTGACAAGCGTTATAGGGTGTTGAAAACGTCTACACTCAACACACTCCACACCTCTCAGAGACATTAGAAAATTTGTTCAAGGGACGCCTCAAAGAGACCAGCTATCCATTCCATGACAGTGCGGGAACGAATCTTGGCTTGCAACGGTGTGCTCCATGATCTCGCTGGCTTCCTTCACACTAACGATTAACCCCAAGACCGCAGGACATTATCGTATTCATGATCGGTGGAACGACGTACGAAGAGGCCAGAGCGATCGCCTTATTGAACCAAGACTCTGCCTCAACGGGAGCGCGGGTGCTCCTGGGTGGCACATGCGTCCACAATTCGACCAGGTACTTCGTGCTGATATTCGTGTTCATCACGATTCGGTACTGACCTCTATTAGTTACTTGGAGATGATTCGTACCTCTGCGGAGACCTTTCCTAATTCGGTTTATGAACCACCACCAGAATCATCGTCAAACGCACCATCACTAAACCTTAATTTGGGCGGTGTCAACGTCAGCCTCGGTGGGCCGGGTGGCTCGGGAGTGTACAGAACGAGTTCAGACAATGTTGGAGTTCAAGCCGAAGGCATCAGGGATGGTGTACGCAATTTAATCGGCAAGGTGAAGCAGGGCGTAGACAGGATGGGACTGTGATGGAACCACACTTGGCTTGGCTGTATTTATCCACGATTGCACTTCCTTCCTTGGTGGAGATTACTTCTGTCCTTCCATAACCAACTATTCCTTAAGTTTATAGATCGCAATGTCGGAAATCCAAGCATCTCGCTTGTACGTGGACCATTCGGAGCAGCATAGCCGAGAATGGCATGGACACGTTGACTATATGGTCACGTGAGACACTATTGCTCATTCGGCTTCCAAGCAAACTCTTCTCATTCTACAGTGTCCTTGATTTCTGCGGCCGCTTTCCTCGATCACGGACTGGCGCGATGGCAAGAGGTTTTCTAGCAGGCCTCAAAGGCATCGATGCCTTTGGTAAAGTAAATATCTACTTGTGCTCCTTGTGACGTGTCGGCACGCCGCATCTTACCATGTATCTCCAGACCACAGAAGATGTGAAAGTGAAGACGCGTACCGGCGCTTTCTGTTTGTCCAACTCTGTTTCCCTAGCTGCTCGAACTTACATACTTCGTTCCTAGTGACACTCATTTCAGCATGTATTATATTAGCTTTCACAACCATGGAGTTCTTTGATTACAGGAGGGTTGGCGTCGACACTTCAATTATCGTCGATCGAAGTCGTGGACAAAAGTTGAGTGTGAAGCTAAATGTGACATTCCCGCATGTTCCTTGTTACCGTGAGTGACGTGTTGCAGTCTGCTTGTCTTTAACTGCTAAGCCATACACCGTATTGCCGCATGTATCCTTTTGGGGCTTCTAGTGCTTAGCCTCGACGTTATGGATATCTCTGGGGAACAACAACGCGACGTCTCCCACAACATTGTTAAGAAGCGACTCACAAAGACAGGCGTTGATGTCCCCGGACAGCGTAGCGGGGAGCTGCGAAATGACATTGACAAGTTGGCAGAGAAGCGCGGGACTGGATACTGTGGCTCATGTTACGGTGGCGTGCCGCCCGAGAATGGATGCTGCAATAGTTGCGAGGAGGTTAGGCAGGCGTACACGAACAAGGGTTGGAGCTTTGGCAGCCCCGATGATATCGAACAGGCAAGCTGAATAGTTGTCAAGCGAGCTCTTCCATGTTTACCGCGCGTTGTCTGTCAGTGCATCGAAGAAGGATGGTCGGAGAAGCTCAAGGACCAGGCGGAGGAAGGCTGCAATCTTTCTGGACGCATCCGAGTCAACAAAGTCATCGGCAACATCAACATATCCCCAGGCAGATCGTACCAAACTAACAGTCGGTATTTCTACGACCTCGTACCTTACCTGAAGGACGACAAGCACATCCATGACTTTTCTCACATCATCCATGAATTCTACTTTATGGCTGATGACGAGTATAACCCAACCAAGTCCAAGATAGGAAAGGAGATGAGGAAGCGTATGGGCATCGATGAGAATCCTCTCGATGCCTATGAAGCCAGGGTTTGTTGACTGCAATCCAATCGCGAATTCCTATTGAAATGATCATCTCTAGACGCCCAAGGCTCAATACATGTTCCAGTATTTCCTCAAGGTTGTCTCAACACAATTCAGGACCCTCGATGGAAAATCCGTGCGCAACATTTCTGGTGGAGCGTCAGCGTAGACTCACTTGACGCACAGATCAATACGCATCAATATAGTGTGACGCACTTTGAGCGGGACCTGACGCAAGGCGCAGGCGAACAAGACAAGCAGGGAGTTTACACGCATCATGGGATGGTGGGCGCCCCAGGTATGTGACCAAAGGTGGTGATCGAGGTAGGTACTGAGGTCCTCACCCAGGCGCATTCTTCAACTTTGAAATATCACCCATTCTTGTCGTCCACTCTGAAACAAGGCAATCGTTTGCACATTTCCTGACGTCGACGTGTGCGATTGTGGGAGGAGTGTTGACCGTGGCTGCACTGTTGGACGGTGTCTTGTTTGCAACTGGGCGCAGGTTTAAGATGGGTGGTGTCAATGGGAGTACAAAAGTGCTGTAGATGTTGTGTTGTAGTCCGTCTCACTAATGGGCGATCCGAGTCCACGAATATCTGATGTCATGATGTCCCTCGGGAATCACCGAGGCAGTTTGACCCCTTGCTAGTATCATGAGCAAGACGCCCTCCACTGTCTTGTCCGACGCGCTCACGTCCTTCAACAGAGCCGCAACACTCGCTGTACGCGTAGTTACCCATCTCTTCGCCAGCTACTGAGTGTGGCCCCGTGGCCCGTTCTAGTTCACCACAGCACAAGACCAGGCCCGCAAGGACGTCATACAGGCATCCACGGACGCTCGCGAAGCTCGCAAAGAACGCGACGAAGCAGTCGATGCTCTCCATGCCTCCAGACTTGAAGAACAAGCCTGGAAGCAGGAGGCTGGTGTATGGAAGGCCGCAGTACGCGAATGCTCTCGTGTTCCACGCGTTCTCATCTCATCCTCCACCAGGCAAACCAAGCGGAACTGACCGTACGACCCACCTTCATTCTTGACGCGTTTCCCCCCTTTAATCATGCCGTCTTTGACAGGTTAATCACCACCTCGAAACCATCGCTCAACTACGCCAGGAAGCTACCCAGTGGAAAGACCAGTGCCTTCGCCTCGAGGAGACTTCGAGACAGGAGGCCACCAGTTGGAAAGAACAGTTTCTTCGTGTAGAACAAGAGCGGTCAAAACTTGCTCAACGCGTAGAAGAGCTCGTGGGCGAGCAACTGGGTTCCGTATGTTTCTTAGGTTCAAATTGCATGCCAGAGTCCCTGAGTGATTTTCCAGAGCAGACACGCCCAAACATCGCCATATTCTCGCATAAGGAGGTATTCCGTCATGGGCAATTTATCTGCATCCACCCAATTACAGCATGCCTCCTCTCCTGATCCCTTGATTCCAGTCCGGGAGCACCGTCTATCAAAATCTACACCTTCTATTTTCAAGCCAATCTCGAGCACAACCCGAACTCGCAAAGGACCCATATTGCAACTCCCAACACCATTATCAGAGAACCAACGTAGTGCACGCCAACGAGCCATACAAGGAACTGCACCCCCGATCTCCCAGCCAGGATCGCCATCGAATGGCACGCGCCAGATACTCGTTCGTCGCGTCCAGGCTGTTGTTGAAGTTCCTGTGAAGGAGGAAAGCGTCGAACGAGAGGGTGTTGGTCCGGATACACGTATTTTGGCTTCCTCCTCCAAGGTCGCCTCGACCTCGACTTCAGCGTTCACTTCCCCTCCTACGCCAAAAATCCAAAAGGCACTTTCCCGGGCCACAGAGCCGAGCAAGGCAACTCCACATATTCAACGAAAAGCATCCACGAAGCGAACTTATGTTGAGGTCGATGATGAGGGTTCGGAGCGTGATAGCGCCGGCCTGAACTCGAGGCAAAACGATACAGATCACCGACCTATTTCGGATGATGACGATGAGTTACTGATGGGTATTGAGGTCAGCGAAATGTCGAGCGTAGCACTTGGTCCCGTTTCATGTTGACGGCGTACTTACAGATCAATCGCAAGGAAGTCTACGGCATGATGCATGTTCAGAAGTCAAGCTCGTTTCAGAAGACAGCCCGCCCTCTTGTTATAGCCAAAAAACGAAAGGCCCCTCCACTTAGTAAAAAGAGTCGACCTTCTGCTGTTTTCAAGTCATGAACACACACGACCTATCGTTCCCTCCTGGATAAGGACATTTCTAGTTTATTCTTTTCTACTTAGGATCGATCCAATTCTCTCTTGAGAAGATACATTTCTACCATCTGGTGGTACGTGTAACTTGCATCTTTTAGCCAAGTTTCCTACAAAATATATAACAAGGCTCCTTGACTACACCGCCCTAGTTGCTTCAATTACGCTGCTGGATGGAAACATTGTTGCCAACAAATTTATCAAACCACCTAAACACTTCATAATGCCACTTCAAGCTGTTGCCTGCATTCAGCACCCAGTGATTCTCATCAGGGAAGATCACTAATCGGCTAGGTACCCCAAGTCTATTTCGATGACGTGGCGTCAGTGCAGGTACCAAAGAGCAGAGCCAAGAGAACACGTACTGTTGCAGAGCGTGCCATACCGCGATGCCATCGCTTTCGGGCAAGCGGTAATCTTTACTCCCATGGATGACCAATTGGGGCGTCGACCACTTGTTCACGGTGTACGCGGGACTATACCTATGCGCACGATCCGAGCTGAGTCAGGCTCTCGGTGACTTAAGACGAGGGCGTACTTGCGAGACAGTGCAAACGCCTTTTCGTCCCAGGGATGTCCTCCCCATTCGTGGTTGAACTAACTAGGTATCAAACGGGTCTGATTGATCGGGTGGAGATGTCTACGTACGAAGAAGAGCTCATCAGTCGCATAACCATTGTAGGTGGTGTCAAAGACCTAGGGTGACCGCATTGAAAATTGCGATATGGGGATAGATACTGGTAAGACGTACGCCGTCATGACACACCAAGGCTTTGAAACCGAAACCAAATTCAGGGTTTCCTTGAATCCAACTGGGGAAAGCGGCCATCAGCACGCTTTTTTTGGGCAAAGTTGCGAATGCGATATCCTTACTTGATGGCGTAACCTCCGTAGCTCGCGCCAGCAGCGACTGCCCGCTCAGGGTCGATCTGAGGGATAGTGTGAGAAACACGCCAAGGATTGGGTTCCGATCATGATCACCTGAGGGTAGTTGTCCAGTACGTATTTCCAACCGTTTCTAAGATCCACAAAGGGCTTTCCTCCCCAGTCTTCCTTGATTCCCTCGGTCAAGTCTAAGAGGGTTTTTGAGAGGAGTGAGATGCCACATGAAGTAAGATTCACATACCCTGGCCAAACGAAGTGGATCCAGTGGGATTGATTGCCACAACGACATAACCCTGATTTGCAAAGACTGGCAAATGTTGGATTCCAAAGAAATAGTGGCCAGTATATGATCACTGACCATTATGATTCCAGCGAGTAGACCAGGAATCAGCCCAGCAACCTTCAGGGCCTAGAGTGACCGTCCATCATCCGCCTCTCACGTCATGTTATAACACAACAGAACTGACCACCGTGGATGAGCAGAACGACTGGCCATTTTTTCGCGTCCGTGGGCTGGAAACCGGGAGGTGTGAGAATCCATCCGTGGATGTCGTGCTTCGCGCCTTTGAACCAGAACTCTTCGCCAGGATGGAGGTGTTTACCTCGCAGAGAGGTAGTAAAGAAATTGGTGACCTGGGTAAGCTTGCTTTTGGCAGGGCTCGATGCATTCTTTTTGACGTCCGCCTCGACGAGGGAGAGGTTTGTGATCATATATGCATCATTCGGGGACGTAAATGAGGATAATGCAAAAAGGAGACGACCGCCCGAGAGTACTTGCAAGCCCGAGGCAGCGTGCGTGTCGGTAAGAACAACAGGTTTGTCGTACGGTGAGGTGAGTTCGGGATGGGTGGTGGATTCACTGGGGGTTGGAGGAATCGGAAGGGTGAATATCTTGACCCTTGCGACATCTTCGGCCGTAAAGTAGATGAATTCGCCACTCTCCGAGAACTAGATGGATGGCCATTACCATCGTGTTTCCAGAGAATGGGTCGTTACAACGTACCGCCAAAGAACTCGGGGAGCGATCCCAGTCCTGGGTGATCGTGAAACTGACACTCTTTTGGAGGTCGTGAACGACAATCTTGGCCCTGGATGGCGGGTTAGACCAGTCAGTGGAAGGAATTGATAAAATCAGCCACCTATCCGATTCATGGCCATCTTCATCAAGCTGAAGCCAGGCCACCTTATTACCCTGGCGATTGAAGGCCGGGGCATGAGTTGCACCATGCACGCCAGAGGTGAGCTCTACGAGATTAGAACCATCAAATTCAACGAGGTATATCTATGGCTCTGTTACCAAAGCAACAGTAGACGATATGGTGACCATACATCCTGTTTCGTGTGAGTTGCTTTTGAGAGCCTGGGATCCTTGGTGGTGAAGATGATCTGACTGTCTGAGATGTCGAAATCATCCGTTCCACCAAATGGTTCGACAGGAGAACTCTGGGATGAGAAATCTGTGGGTGATTATCCCTTTGTTGGAGATGGGTACACACCAAATCAGTGCCTCGAAGAACGTTGATAAAGTCCACCCCAAGGACGAATTTCCCTTTGTCGTTGTATAACCGCACGGTGAAGAGGGACTTATGCTTGGGACCGACCCAAGTGTCCCATTGACGCTCGAAGGTGCTATCGTAAACCAAAGCGGTGTTGCCGCGATTATCGTATTTTTCATCGTTGTCTTTGACAGCCTTCAGGTCACCGTCCGCGTAGACGTATGCGGAGAAGACGAGGACACCCGCAGAGTACGCGTAGCGGAAGTCCGCAGCAGTAGTGATGGGGAAGGATCCGATGGAGACGGGCTCGCCGGCACTGATCGAGTTATTGCTGAACGTGACTGGAATGGCGAAGAGTTCCTGTATTTTCTCGTCGTCCTCGCCTGTCTGGACAACATGGGCGATGGTACGGGCATCCAGCCAAAATGCATCACCCCCGTTGGGAAGCGGGAGATCATATGGATCCGATCCGCCTGCGATAGGTACGATGGCAAGCGACTTGTGAGTCCTGTGTGGGGTGGGAATGGTCTGGGTGAGGAGGAGCGGTTCTGTTGCGACTTACTTGCGGTCCTCGAAGGAGTGCTTGCTGACGGGTATGAGGGCCAAGTCGCCGACTGGGTTAGGGAGGGGAGCACCTGGCCTGGGTAGGGTCAGCATGTCCTGCGGGGAGAGAACATCCGGTGACGCTTTGAAAGTGAAGTCTGTGGACATCGTCGAGAGCGACGAACTCGTAGCTGGGACTGGCACGAAGGGCTGCTGGACGGAAAGGCCCAGAATACGGAGGGCAACGTCGGGTAGCCGCATCTCGATAAAGCCGGTATCGATGTACACAAGTGTGAGCAGTAGACAAAGACAAGGACGTCTACGCCGCGTCCATCTCGTCCTCGTCTCCGACGCTCTGCTCTGCAGACGCAACTTCTGTAACTACTCCTGTGTCAGAGTCCCACCGCGCCTTAAGTATCACTCTGAAGACGACCATCTTCTCTCCGATGAGCTTCAACAGTTGTGCCTGCTCGCTCGCTAGCGCTTTGCCTTTGTCGCATATCCTATGCGATGTTTCCAGCGTAGGCACACCCCTTTTCAGCGTCGTGGATAGTCCTAGTTTACGCAGCTGAGGTTCCTCGTTGTGTGGGAACGGCTCTGGGGGGTCCGAGTACACTCGCATCACAGGACCCTCGGGGAGTATCACCGTCCGGTTGGCAATATTGCCCGTCCGCGCAAAGTCGGCTTGTCGGAAATCCTCGAACCACTCGACCACTTCATGCGGCTCTGTGTCGGTAAATAGTAAACCAACCTGACCCTTTATTCTCTGGCGTATGATGATGGTTATGAGCTGCTCGGAACCAGATTACGATGACATGCCTCGGCAAGTTTATGCAGCCCTGGCTTATGCTCTTCCTCTGGAGTGTTCCCAAATGCTTTTGCCATGACCGCAGCTCTGCCAAAAAATATCCGTGCTGAACTTGATAGCAGCTGTCAGACCAACGTGTTCCTGCGATGGGCAATCTGCTCACTCTCGCCAGAGATTTCGGACGGTTTTGAGGTGCGTATTGCGCATCGTGCCTACCTCGAATAGCCAGCAATACTTCCACCTTTCTGCGCTTTGTTGAATCTGTCGGGCACTCTCACTGAGGGGATGAGAACGATCGACCGTGCTGTGCGTACCTCGTTCATGAGCGCATTTTTGTGGTCCCTCGTCTTCTTTGCGACCTGTGTGAGTGATACTGGGAGAACGACAGTCAGATCATTGCCTTCACTGAACGTCGTCTCTTGATCTCACCGACTTTTGAACGTTTTGACTTGGGCATGTGGATTCAAGGTGCTCGTTTGCAAGTCCGCCAGACGTTCCCTTGACTTTGCCATGCCGGCAACTTCACCTGTAGAGCTTAGGGCCCTTGAGAGCGTGCTCCTCAACACCTCCAATAAAGTCGCTCTTCACGATAGATTCAGGGCCCTCTTTGCCCTCAAGTCGCTGAAGAATGACGACGCGGTCGCAATCATATCGAAAGGTGCCATCTCTTTCACTACACAGTCGTGTCCCAACACACCTATCTGTTAACAGCCTTTAGCGATCCCTCCGCGCTCCTTAAGCATGAGCTGGCATATTGTCTTGGACAGATGAAGCAGGCATCCGCGTTGCCCGTTCTCGAGTCAGTTTTGTGCAAACAAGACGAAGATCCTATGGTCCGACACGAAGTATGCTATCCTGCCAGTTATTTTCCCCGTGAAACCCTTTCTGATGATCGCGCGGGACAGGCAGCGGAAGCAATGGGCGCGATATCATCCACGAAATCAATCCCGATCCTGCGTAAATACCTTTCTGACCCGAATCGGAGCGTACGCGAAACTTGTGAGATCGCGCTCGCCAAGATCGACTGGGATAACTCGGAAGAAGGAAGGAAGCATCTTTCAGACACGCAGTCTCAGGATACCATCTCGTGCATCTCTCCCTTCCGACCTGTCTTTTTTCATCAGGCGCTCATCAGGCAATGATAGTACATATACCTCGATCGATCCCGCTCCACCATCTTCTCATCTCCTGTCGGGGCAACCAAGACCTGACGATGTGACGGAAGCGTCTATCTTGTCGCTCAAGGAAAAATTACTCAAGGCAGAACTGCCGCTCTTTGAGAGGTATCGTGCGATGTTTGCCTTGCGGAATATTGGCACGCCACTAGCAGTGGATGCGCTCGCGTGTGGTTTCTCCGATGACAGTGTTCTTTTCAAGTAAGTGGACCAAATCGCCCTCGGTGCCTTGACACTGAAATGGTTGCAGGCACGAGATTGCATTTGTCTTTGGTCAGCTGTTGTCGCCCCACGCTGTGCCAGCCTTGATCGAGGTCCTTCGAGACGTGAATGAATGCGACATGGTCCGACACGAGGCAGCAGAAGCTCTTGGTGGTATTGCAACCCCCGATGTGCTTCCGCACCTCAAAGAATGGATGGCACGGGAGGACTCGCCGACTGTCGTTCGTGAGAGCTGTCAAGTTGCCGTGGACATGTGGGAGGTAGGCAATTTGCTCTAGCGTGCGATACCATCTTAACCGCGCATTCCCAGTATGAAAACTCTGGCGAGTTCCAGTATGCAAACACACTCGAGAGTGTGCGCACTACCGAGCTCGTGGCTGGATGAGGACGAATAGCGGGAGAAGTTAATCATATGCATGTTGTATCTGATATACATAGAGCGATGACCTAAAAACATATGGTGTAGTTTGTTATCCAAGGTTATATACAAACACACTAAAGACCTCAGCCGCATGAAACGATTGGCAGCAAATCATAATAGCGCCAGGCATATAACATAGAGCATCTACTCAGTGTCAAACACCAATGCCCTGACCTCGATGGACTGCCTGTGAGGGGCATGGGATGGACTGCTGCTGTCACGGAAGGCCGAGTGGGGCGTCAGACGTGCTTTGTCGACATCGGAGTCAAAGCATTTAATAAGGGCGACTTCGTCTGGGGTCTGGTCCGATAGGTAATACCATTTGTGCCCGGGGTTATACTTGACGCTGAAGGTGGAACCCTCACGCTGGTTATAGATATGACGGGTCGAAACAAGGTCTTTATCGGGATCAATGAAGCGGTAGTCAGCCAAGGCAAGGGGGTTGTGGGCCACGGTGTTAGCGATAGGCCTGAGGGACACATAAGCGAGAAATCGGTAGGGTGCACACTTTGGACGCACCTCCAGACATTGATGATACGGTATCGGCCTTTGAGGAGTCGCTCGGCATCATGCCCGAGATGATGCTTCACACGCTGAGCAGCGGCGACAAAAGTCTGGTCGACATGGACACGTTTCTACAGAGGAAGAGTAACGTTTGAGGATGCCTGCAAACAGCCATCAGAATAGCACTGACCACTGGGCCACGAAGGGGAGCATTGGAAAGTTGTCTCTGATCAGCGGGGTCGCGCCTGATGGTATGGTCGAAGATGAAGACTCTCTTGGCACCGGCGTGCTTTTTCAGAATGTCCTCCACCTCGGGATAGTAGAATGTCTTGATCTTGTCCTCGTCGACAAAGTCTTTCTCGATGCTGGGGTAATGGATGAACTGGAACCCGCTGACGTCGAGACCGAGTGCGTCGCCCTTTCCTCTGGCATCATGAATGACTACCGGGCGGGTGTCCTCCCCGACATTGGATCTTGGGACGCCTGCGGGAGGTTCGTCCACATAGTTGTAGGGGGGTTGACTGTCGAGGGGAGTGTAATAATTGAGGGTCGTTTGGACGTCGCGGGGAGCGCGTACTTGAACGGTCATTGTGATATGGACTGACGAGAGGCATCCCCTGCATTTTTATAGACCCAGGACAGCTTGATGAGAAGGACGACACAGATGATGGCGTGCTTTGAGTCTGACGAAGCCATCAGTCAGCATGAACGAGAGCCGGCGTTCACGAGTCACTGCGGAATCGGTAAATGTCAGTATGACCACCCGCGTCGCCGAGTTGAACGACGACGAGGGCTGTCCTGTGAGCGAGATGTGGTTGTGAACTGACCCCTGTGTTTGCAGCAAACCAGTGCCCGACGAGATGACCGACTGCGCCATCCTCGCCATCGCGTCAGCGACGGAGACCGTCTATGCACTTCTTCAAAGCGCGTTGTTTACCTGTTGCTCTGGGTCTAACTGACAGGCGATCCCAGGGCTCGTGAAAGACGTCGTCCTCGATGAACAAGCCTCTGCGGTGCCGTGGACGATCGTGAACAAGTACTACACAGCGGAAGTCAACTTCCTCGTCCGCCCGCTCTCTTCCTGGACCTCACTCCAAGACGAACTTTTAGCCCCTGCTCTCTTGTTCATTTGGAAGGAAGGAGAGGTATGTCTCCCCAGTGTCTATCCTATGGCTCACTGATCTGCCTTCTATAGCCTTACCGCGACCAAATCCGCAAACTTTCTCAACGCGGATCTGAGCACGGGTTTGAGGTTGCGATTGCCATCAGACTTCCCTCCATCAGCTTGGTCTCGCCAGGAGAGATCGAGGATGACCAGGATATAGATGCCTACCTGTCGTCCGAGGGTTTCGAGTTTGTCGATGTCCCAAACATTGAGCTCTCTTCGCCCGACTGCACGAGTGAGCTTGCAGCCGTCCTCCTCGTACAGCAGCATTCATATGCCCTTCCTTAGGCATCCCTGGTATACCTCGGTTTATCGACGCATTAAGCACTATCATGTGGCCATCCATGGTTCGGCGGATCTCCAATCGACCCACGACAACCAGCTTCATCGACACGATACAAGTGGATCCAGGCATTTCCTCAAACGACTATCGCAATCTTGTACGACTAGTAGGAGCAAAAATATCCGGAAAAGACGGCGACTGCATGCAGCGCGAGCTCGAAGAACTCGAATGTTGGCTCTATGAAGACACATCATATGCGGACGCGCGATCTGCTGACGAGAACGACGAAGCCGCTCTTTGGAGTACTGCCGTTACCCCAGGAACACACACTCCTTCCTTGCGTTGTCTGCCTGAGACTTCGCGCCGCACCCCTCCTGAAGCAGGTTTTGACGACGATTTCACGTCGTTCGTCTCTGCTTCGTTCCCAAGTACCGTTGGTGTCCCCCGAGACTCTTCCGAACCAATCTTTCCGTCTCTCCAATCCACGAGTTTTAGTTCTGCCTTCAGCTTTGATCCCGCTTCGTCTGGCCGCTCGACCCCCATTTTTGACGATCATGCAAGCTTCGATATGACCCACTTCGCACCTGGCGAATCATACAAACCTCTTGGTTCTGCGCCAGATTTTGATGACACAGAAGAGGTGTCAGGTAATCTGGCACAGTTATCCGATAATGACGATGAAACAGACGAGGACATGCCATCGGGAATTGAAATTACGGAAACCTCTCGCAAGATTTTTGGCGCCATGCCTCTCTTGCTCTCTCCTACGCAAGAACAAGCTGACGGGGACCCCCAAGTGGGGGCACCTGGCAAGTTACCACCGCAAGGTCATCTCGATGGAGAACGCGATGTTGAGATGACGGACGCCGGTCTCGAGCGCTTTGATTTACAAAGCGTGCTAGGTGCGCTCCAAGGACTGAAGGAAGAGATTGCAGGGTTGCCCGATAAAGAGAGGAGGAAGGCTGCGGCAAGAGTGGCTCTGGGAGTTGCGTATGGGCTTGACAGCAACGTACATTCCGCAGCGAGCGAGGAGCCTAACAGCGCCAGCAGATGGCACATGAATGCTTAACTTCATTTCTTGTTCTTCTGTCTCTAAACCTCTACTAGACGTGATCTTGGAATGCTTCATTGGATTGACTGTGTACATTCTAGTCGCCTGGAGCTGCTTCATCGTATACGGGTAGCGAAATGGCGCGACTGAACGTAAGGAAAATCATTCCACGTCTTTGTCTACATTTTTCGCCTGACTAGTCTCATCTCTGACGCCGCCTTCTGCAAAACTCATGATCCCTACCAAGTCCAGCTTCGAGACCACATCCTCGGCTTCTGCCACGTCCATCTCCGCGAGTACCTTGTTCACTGCTTCCAATGACCCGGTCCTCAGCGCATCTTTGAGTGCGTCATTGAATCCGTCAAAAACTGTCCAGCGCATCATCAGTGCTTTGCGCACTCCCTCGATGTCGAGGTCCTCCGTTCCAGGACCCTCGAGTATGAGATCGTCTGGTGGTGGTCCGTCGGGTACGTTGAAGCTAATAGTGGAATCGGGGTTCTCGGGTACGAGCTGGATCTGCTCTTTTTGTGAGGAGGTGGAGGCCTCAGTAGCAGTGGCCGCCACGCGAGTGACGAGATGGGCATATGTGTCTTCGACATCTTTCATGAAGATGGATACGGCACGTTTATCGCCCACAATCATCCTAGACTCGCGATGAAGATCGTGAGGTCCTAATGTGCTCGCGGTGAGGAGGCAACGACCCACTTCTGGAAGAACACCCGCACTCCGTCACGGCCCAGTTTGTCACAATATTGCAGAAGCAAGCTCTGGTGCACGCATTGCTTCGCATATTTCTCATGTCCATCTCCCTCTGCCTGGAAGGCAGCAACGAGAAGAGCATCGGATGCGCCTGGAACGACAACATCACGGTTGTTCTGGATGAAGGCAAAGGATTGGGCATAGTCCCAGAGCGGTAACTGGGAGAAACGAGTGAGGGATGGGGTAAGCTCGGGTAGATCTTCCTGTTGCTCATCCTCGTTGGAAGTATCGGCAGTCGGAGGAGGGACTGCAGCAGCATGAGGGTTGAGGACCTCGTAGGTTGTCTCTGTTTTGGTCGTCTTTGTTTTTGCATTATTATCTGAAATCGCATTCTTGATCGGGGGTGGGGTAGGTTTGGCAGGAACGTACTGGACCGGATTGTGTCAATATTCTAGGCAAGTCAAGGAGGGGGTCAAGTTACCTTGCTTTCCCAGCCTTCGTGGATATCTTCGCTGGTGATGTGCTTCTTCTGCTCGTTGACCTCTGCTTCGAGGTCAGCTTCGAGTTGGCGCGTATGATCTGCAAGCTGGGTGATGTGCTTCTCCATACCACGCAGGACGGCTGCTTCTTGTTCGTCCTTGGGCAAGGCTTTGACACTGTCGTAGATCTGGAGAAGAAGGGAGAGAATCATGGCATCGTATGTAGGCTGGTTCTTCGCGTTGGTCGGCGGTGCTGCAGGGGATGGGTTGGACTGAAGGCGATCGATGAGATACTGGAAGAAGGCGAGTCCAGTCTGTCCTCCACCAGCGTCCTCCACGAGCTCTCCCGTAGCGCGGGCAGGTGCACCAGCGGTGCGTTCTCTCATTCTGATGAGGCGGGGATGGAGGACAGTGTTGCATGCGATCTCGGCGTTGAGTGCCTCGATCTTGTGCTTGCGGACCTCACGCTTCTCGTGGATGTCGCGTTGTTTCCATCGGATAAGAGACCGCTTGTCTACGTTGGGGTGACCCTCGATGTCGGAGTCGTCTGAGAGTTCGAGTTGGTCCCACTTGGAGTAGTTGAGGGGCATCGTGGACGTCGTAGGTGAGGGCTGACGATGTGAATGGTAACGACCGACTACGGAAAGTTCTCGAACCCAAGGTCAGGGGTCTGGCGCTGATTGCTGACTACCAAAGACGTCGCCGTCGTCGGAGACGTGCAGCCGACGGGAGGTCCGTGCGAGTGGCTGAACCATTCGCGAGGGGGGTCGTTTGCATCTTTGTTCGCAACTCCCATGGACATCGACGTCGAACAACCACAGCTGGTCCCAGCACCCTCCACGTCAACGTTGGACACGGCCTCCTCCTTGCGCGCCGCTGCTCTCTTATCAAGAAAACGTCGGAGGGTTGATTCCGGTGTACCCTCTCTTCCTCCTCGCCTTGTTCCGGAGCCCACTGTGCAACTTGACTATGGTCACGACGATTTTGCAGTCGCCCAGTCCGACCACAAGTTCTCCCCGGTTCCACAGTCTACAGCCCTAGATTCATCAGACCACACAGAAGACATCGAGGACGGTCAAATTCGTGAAGAGGGTGAAATCAGCGATACTGAAATTTCGCCTCCACCACGGCGGTCACCCACACCGCCTCCGAGGTTGAGGCAACGGCCATTCACTTCTCGGCCCCAGGAACCTGCAAGGGTCGAGCCGTTACTTCCACGCCCACCATCTCGTATCGACGTCCCAATAGCCTCTCCGTTGGAACCATCCGACGCTCAAACATGGCAGCCCGCTGGTCTTGAACCTTTCTTACTCGAGACATCTACCTACCGACTCGACGTCAATCATGTTAGACCAGGACTTGCTAGTTCGTCGACAGTTCAACATCGGTCTCCCCATTGCTAATTCTACTCCTAGTGACTCAAGAACAGTACAGCACTGCCAAGGACATCGTTCTTGACCTCCTTGGATGGGGCGTTCCTCCTGAATATCTCGTGGAATGTGGCCTAAGCCGGCATGCTATTTTCTATGTTTTTTCGGAACTCAATCTACGACTTCCAAGCAATTTGGATACAAGTGGGCTCATTCCGTACCCAACACCTGAGATGGTCGCACTCATGCCAGTTTCTCCATCATTGTCCACGCGGTCGCTACGCTCTTCGTCCTCTACAATGCCACCTCCGTCTGTTATTCCAGCTCGAGTCTCTCTTGCGGAGCGCATGGGCATGGAGCACATCGACGGTCGGACGTCTTCACCCGACCCCCTTCCTTACATCAAGGCTGAGCCGAGTTCGCCATCATCTGCTGATCTCAACAGTTCCCACTCGTTACTTGCGATAGAGCAGCAGCGGCGTCAGGAACTACTCGCCCGCAAGGCTGTCATCGCCTCTCGAAGGGCTCGACAAAGCGAACCTCCAGGCTTTACCATTCCATCGAAAGGCCAGGACGTTGATGTTGGTGCAGTTCCTGCTCAATCAGTTGATGATTTTTTGAAGACGATTGAACCTACTCCGCACCTGGATGCTGGCGATAGCGACAGCCACAACCGAGGATCCTCTGTTGACACAACTTCCTTTTCGAGTTCGGAGCGCATGGATGTTGATGACATGCTTCCTGGTCTCATTGGGGCACCTGATGATACTCGTACTTTCCCAGCAAGACCTTCCAGTCGATCCAAGTCTCCCCCAAGCACGGCTATCTATACCGAACAACATTCACCTATCACGTTGCTTACGGGATCAACGGACAGTGCAGCCTCGACCAGCAATGACACGGAACGAGGTTCGGCAACGTCTGTTGACTTGGCCGGTTCGGGCTCACTTACGCCTACCCTTCAAGACAATTCGAGCTATCCAAGTTGGGATGGCGACAATGGTTCACAACGCCGAGGCATGAAACGTCCCGTGGCAGCTGACTTTGTGGATTTTGACAGTGGTCCTGGGCCTTCGGGTAGTCATGGAAGTTCATCTTCCAATGGATATTCCAATGGAGGACCATACTCCGTTCCTCTCTCTAGACGCAAAGGGGGAAGTTTTGCCGGAATCAGTGGTATGCGCCGTTGCGTAATCGAATTGAGCGACAGCGAAGACGATGGCGATAATCCATCGAGAGGGGATCATGTTGGGGGTAGCGACAATCGGGAGTATTCTCCGGTGGTCACTGGAGCATTTGCGACACGTGTCCCGTTACGACTGACGATGGCGGCGGGGATGCCTTTACCTGCTGGGGCTTTGGGCGTTACCAATGGCAATACGGGACAGCCGATACCCACGGCACCTACCACGAATGCGCTTGCGGAAAAGGAGGAAGAGATCAAGAGAATGCGACAGCTCATCGCCCAGAGGGAAGAGCTGAGGTCGAAGAAGCTTGCGGCTGTAAGTCCCTCCAGGTGGTTGCCGACGAGGTACTCAGTGTGCGATGCCAGATGTCAGGAAAGCCGACGCCAGTGGTTGCACCGGGTAGCGAGGTGGAAGGAGTGACGATGGTCAAGCAAGAGGGAGGAGCGAACGGTTCGCTGAGTCGCGAAAGCCTATCGAACTTGCGAGGGGCGGAGGCTGGTCACGGTTCGACGCGACGACATGGTTCGTGCTCATTCCGTATTCGCCTATCACGGCGATCTTGCACTGGTGTGATCCCATGTTGACCCATTTGGATGCAGGTGTTTCGGGAGCAATGCCCGACGGGGACCCTCATCTACCCACCTCCGACGACCCCGGCGCGGCTGGCACGCCTCCCCCAGCTAGCCCGAGTAGCAACCAGAACAACGTATCGTCCATTGGTTCTCTCTCTCGGTTCTCCCCCAGTCCAACTGCCGGCTGATATACTTCTTTTGTTCTTTCTCCCCCCCCTTCTTTACCCTTCCGTGCTTGCTCCTCTCTTCTTTCACTCTTTACTCTTTTTACTCTTTAATTTTCGGCTGTCTTTTCTTGGGTTTTCACCGGTGTGGCTTTGTCTTCATCACCGCCGGTGGGGTATTTGACTGGGGGGTTGCAGGACGCGAACGTTCCGCGCGAGACGGAGACTCTGAAGATGAACAGGGTATGTCTCCCGTCTTCCTCTTCGCCTCGCCTTGTCGCTCACGGCCTGCCTTTCCATTCTATGCTACTGTTTCTTTTTTAGACTTGCTGGTTACCGGAGAGACACAGTCCGCACAAGTGGCAAGAATCCGTTCCCTTTTTCATGCTGGCCTGCTTCCTTCTTCCTAACTTCCGCTCCTTTTGCTTTCCCCCTTTCCTTCCACGCGACACCATAATAATACGCTCAGGTTCCCTTATCCAAAGAGGATATTCATCAAGAGTTCTTCGCCGCCGGTGATTCTGGAACATCATCGCCGGCACAGGTGCGTGTTACAGCCTGGCTTTTTATGGAGGCCATGTGGCCCGTTATGTTGATGTGTGCTCATGCCCATTGGTGGTTGCTGTTGGTGATAGGTCCTGCGGCCTCAATTGCCGCAGTCACGAAACCCAGTACCTCCGCAATTACCAAGATCTGACTTTCCATTGTACGATTCCCCTCTTTCTCGATATCCGCTCCTTCGATCTCGATTCGGGCCGGATGCGAGCGCTGGCAATACTGCTTTTGTCAACTTGCAGTCTGAGATAACTTGTGGATCCCGAGCCAGTGCTCGTCATACTTCCCCTCCTAGTGTACATTTTCCGTCTCCTGTTTCCCGTACTACAGGCGCTGTGTCCTCTCACTCTTCCTCCCCTATTCCTCTCCCAGACCTCAAGCGATTGAAACAGGTGGTGCTTCACCGTTCACTTGCACAATTGACCAGGCACAATACGGATCTCCGGGTATGTCCATACGAGGTACCCGGTGGTGGTGTATGCTGTGACAAGGACTGTGGAGAGCTGCACCTGAGGCAAGTCGCCAAGGAGCCGAGTGGTGCGTGACGGTGTTGCTTTGTGTGCGAGCTGACGGAACGTGTTCATGGTGTCACTGTTGAACCTGCTGCTGCTTGTAGATATGGAGGTTGCGGTATACGTCCATGAAAGGCTCCCACCACCGTGGAGCGGACGGTGCGATGTACGCGCGATTGAGATTGCGCTTGAGCGCGTTCGATTACGCTCTGGTGCCACGGACGTTGACGGGCGTGTCCGGGAGGCGCTTGGTGGACTTGGTATACCGCTGCTTTGACCGCGCGCTGACATGAATGGTCTCTTATCTGGCCAGAACGACCGCTGAAGCTCATCTCGAATGTCAAAATGCAAGGGGAAAGGAAAGAGCGCTGAGCGCCACGGGGATGGCCATGTATGCTGTACTCGGCCCGCGCATGTATCTCGTCTCTTTTTTGTTTTTTTGTTTCTTTTTTAAATGTTAACCATTTTTTGTCGAATATGGCTGTGCGGGTGATTGATCCGAAAAAGGGTAATGATGAGATAATCATCCGCGGAATGGGGAATGGGGAATTCCCAAAAGGAAAGATGTGGGAGTGGCGGCTGCGGAAGCAGATGCCGGGAATTACCGGGATGTGCCTGACGGCGGGAATATACTCCGACGAGACCAAACAAACAAACACATTGGGCAGTCTTTTTTTGATCGTCCCCGTCTGAGACGACACACGCCCCCGTTGACACTCCCTCCCTTTTCCATCTCCTTCCAACTTCAGCGATTCCTTTTAAGGACGCCCTCCGCACCCCCTCACCTACCCGCTCATCGTCGTCCACATCCCCAAGTAAACACCCTCGCCACGACCACAGCCCGTCAATCGACGCCGTCCCCCTCACACACTACATGGCCTATCGCCATCACCCATCTGCCAGCAACAACTCCCCATCGTATTCGTATTCCAAGACCGCGGCCCATCACGGTCAGCAGCCTTCCCTTTCCGGCCAAAACATCCAGGACGACCCTGCTTCATCCTCCCCGACAATGCGTAAGCGCCAGCGCACGGGCCTCGACATCACCAGCCCAGCCGTGGCCGATCTCCAGCAGCCCCCGCCTCAGCCCGCCCAACCGCCACACCAACAACAACAACCCCATCTCCCACAGCAGAGCGGTGTCGCAGAGGACAGCTTTATCAACGATCAGGATGCCGCAGAAAGCGCCGGCGATGACGACGATGACGAGGAAAAACCAAAGGACAAGAAGGCAGGAAGGCGCAAGATTAAGATCGAGTTTATTCAGGATAAATCAAGACGTCACATAACATTCTCCAAAAGGAAAGCTGGTATGCGATCACCTTCCTTTGCCTCTCGTGCTTTTCCTGAAAACGCTGCTTCACTTTCGCAGGCATAATGAAAAAGGTATACACGTCCATCGTGCCTTCGCCTACCGCTTATCTAACCGACTTCCTCAGGCATATGAGCTCTCCACCCTCACAGGCACCCAAGTTCTGCTTCTCGTCGTTTCAGAAACAGGTCTCGTGTACACCTTCACCACCGCCAAACTACAGCCCCTCGTGACACAACCTGAAGGCAAAAATCTCATCCAGGCCTGTCTCAACTCCACCACCCAGGGAGGTCCTCATGGCAATGCTCTACCACCCAACGTGCACGTTGGGGCCCCCATGAACCGCTCTAGCCAGTCCATACCTATGCCTCCCGGAGGCACTACCAATCTTCCCGGCGGTCTCTCCATCCCTGGTGGCCCCGTCGGCGCGCCTGGTCCCACTAAAGAAGACGGTGACGAAGAGGGCGATGATGAAGTCGCCCATAGTGGCCGTACGGCGTCTGCCGGCGACAAGCGTCGTCGTCGTCCCTCTACTACAGCAACGTCGGCACCAGGTCGCACTGGACCTAGTTCCCCTCAGACACCAAACAGCACCATTCCTCCCCTCTCTATTCCTGGTGCTTCCCAGCATCAGCCCGCAACCCAAGCACCGCCACCTCCGCAAATCTCTCTTGGCTCTCCGACGAGCCCCCAGCAACAGCATTCACAAGTTCCTTCGTCCCCGCAGTATGGTCCATCTCCGACGGGAGGCTATGCCCCACATGGTCAGCATCACGGACATCATGCCGGGAGTCCCACGGATGCAAGCATGTATGGTGGACACATGATGCCTGCTCCAGCCTACTCGTATCCAGGGGCTGGTGGTCCGGCAGGGCAAGGCGGTCAACCCCTAGGCGGACTTGCTGCGGCTGCCGCTCAGCACAACCATTGGGCGCCACCACCGCAGGCCGGACACTATGGAAGGAGATGATGGACGACTATCGATTGCTCCTTTCGGCCATGAGTTTTTTTGGCCGGCGTCCTTGCACTCGTGTATATTTTTTTGTCGAAATGGGTTCGCAGCCAATCTATGCATTCCTCGCCGTCTGGTCAGCATTCTCTTGTCTTCTTAAATTTCTTTATCCCTTTGACTTGCGTTTTCTTTTCTGGTACTTACATCCACGCTTTGTCTCTGTTGAAAGTGTACACTAATCTATCAATGCCCTGCACGACGACTTGCTGTTAACTACCGCCGTCAGGTTAGTGATGCCATCGGTATCGAGGCGATGACGTTACTCGGGTATGCTCGAGGACACGCTATTTCCGCCACGACTCTCACCTTGAATTTACAATGCCCGTACTCGGCCGCTTTCCTCGTCCAAGTTGAGTGAGTGAAAGTTTCGCTTGTTCATTTTCCCAGACATACAGACGTATTAGGTTCGCGGAGGGTCAATTGGCTCAGCTCGTTCTCGATCGCCGGCGGTCCAAAGTCAATTTAGGTGGATGCACCGAGCGGGTTGTACTATTTGAGATGGCGCCTGGTGTACAGGCTTATCTACAAATGGTGCCCGTCTGGGACACCAGGACGGTTCCAGACGGCTTTTCGTTCATGGATCTGCTTTGGCCAGATATGTCGTCTCGGCCTTTACCCTTTGTAAACTGCTCACGACGGGCACCGATCAGCACCATGATCATTCATATGGAGATATGTTGAACGAGGTCCTTCCAGCGAGCGTTGCTACATCGCGTGCAGGACTTGGACCATATCTCTCGGTCGTCTCATTTCGAGGGGGAAGGTCCTTCATTTCTGTCACGTGGCATCGTTCGATGACGGTCCCTGCAACTGCCTTGCCTTGTTTCATTCCAGTACCTCCTCGGCCTCAGCTGTGCTGGCAATCTAGACATGACTGATAGTGCGGCTCGCCGTACTGAGGCCGGCTTCAACTTGACTGTATGCCGCCTCCTGTCCAACGTTCTGACAGACACAGGAAATTAATCCTTTGTTGGCATGGCACGCATTCCGGTGATTATATTTGTACTGTTCCTAGCTGTCGTCGCGGGGGAGCCTCGGTAGCCGTGGGAACACCTGATGGACGACACCGTCGAGTGGTCATCGTGAGCGGACGAGCAGACGCTGATTGCAGACCACGACCGGTCATAGCAATCGGTGGTCCAAACGGAGTGGCTGATTCGGAATCGCCCACGATCGTGGACAGGGATGCCATCTCACTTGTCAATAAGGCGCCATTAAGTCATTCCCGGTCAAGCCACTGCCAAGGGTGCTGTCATCAGATGACATTGGACAGCTGGAGGACTGTACAGCGTCCCTTCGTCATATCCGTGCTCTCAACGTTTGGTGTGATCCAGGAACCGAGCGAAGCTGTCTGTCGTTCTTTCTTCCCTTATCTCGCGCGTCGTACTGCACGAGGTGGCGGGGAAACATCCCGTTGGGCTGATGCCTGCACCTCTGCACGTTGTTTTGGGCCAATCAAGGCAGCGTGTGCAGCAGCTGAGACTTGGGAAGATACTTGATTGTGTGCACCGACTGCCTGGATCCTGCCGGGTGAGCGAGAAGAGCACGAGGCAGGTCTGTCAGGGATGTCGGAAGATTCGGAACAAACCTGACTGTCCATAATAGGGCGATACTGAACCGGTACCTCGACCATGCGGCGAATAAAGGCATCCCATCAACGGCGTTCCATACCTCAAAAGGTCACATATCTCCATTCCGTCATTGGTGAGCAGACTTCTGATCAGCACTATTGATAACGGTGACGGTAACGAATGATGAACCGAACACTTGCTTGCCGGTCGCGAGAACGCCATCGGGTCATGCGCACGAGAGGGGCAGGCGATGCCACGGGACTGCCGTCAGACACCTTCCATTCCATTTCAAGGTTTGATTGGCATGCGGCAGTGGAGTAAAATGCATCGAACAAGGTGATTGGGTGAGACTCGGGCCCAGGTATTTCTTTTATGCTGATCGAATTCAATAGATAACCGGATCGATCCATGGATAGTCCAAGCGATGATAGTGGACAGCTGGCCTGAAGTCATACACTGTGCGCCCCTCGGAGCGGGCCGGGGTTGGGATACCCCCCCTCCACGGTGCTGGATGTTGATCAGGTTGAGTGCACGAGGCCCATCCGTAGCCTACGCCGGGGCGGACGGCCCGCAGTAACATCCTTCGCTACTTGGCTCAGCGTGATTCCGCAGGGCCGCATGTCGATGGGGGCATCGCAGCCTTCCTTTCTCGTCACTCCACAAAATTATCGCCTCTCTCGGATCGATGACCGCCACGGAACGGGTAGTCTGAATGACAGACACCCCGTCGTGTCTTCTGTGCCGGGTTCTGCCATCTGCTCCTCCGACAGCTCCCCCAGAAGGCCACCGTCCCAACCGTCCAAGAGAGATCCGCGGTGAAGGGCTCCATGAG
This sequence comes from Pulveroboletus frians, assembly GCA_038089395.1. Lineage (NCBI taxonomy): Eukaryota > Fungi > Basidiomycota > Agaricomycetes > Boletales > Boletaceae > Pulveroboletus > Pulveroboletus frians. The sequence goes on from JBBPKT010000037.1 coordinate 40,020, forward strand.
GTGAATCCACCAGTTTCGTTTCGAGGACTGAGTGGCACAATCAGGCGCATGTATATCGATCCGTGCGCGTGTCGGATGTGAGTCCCATATGGGAGGGCACTCGGTGGCACATGCGTTCCTCGGCCACGTCGCGCCGAACAACCGGATAATGGCATCGATCACGAGTTACATATGCATCGTATGTGGGTGTATCAGGTCAAATGCCCCTATGACCAAAAAGAAACGCTCCCAATTCGTGTATCAAACCAGGTACAAGTCTCCTCGAGTAGTGGAATGAAAAGCCGCCTTGTAGGACTCATCACAGGCGGAATCATCAAACCACCGGCAAGACCTCGCCTGTGCCACGAATCCACTGTGGAATAACGGTGAGATGAGGCAAGCACTCGACGTTCAACGTACGCACCCAGCGGTTGGGCCACCACAAATATACAAAAATATACCCATAGCCTTCCATATACTCCACTTGCCCTTTTCCCTGTCATTCGACGCCACAGCTTCTCGAGCAGGAGCAACGGTGCCTGCAACATGAAGAAGAGCACTACAGGCCAGCGAAAGCCCTTCCCGAGCATATATGCCGAGCACTCGTGGAACATGCCCGATGCAAAGAACGTTCCGAACAGCATCCCCATGTCTCCAGCGAGCCATTTACCCGCAAACCCTCCGTAAACAAGAAATGTCTGGCGAAGTACTTGATGCCATCGTTTAGCCCAGAAAACGTGCAGAGAATCGGAGACCCAAGGATTGTCCATAAGCGGAGGCCACGCTTCCGGGGCACTGGAAAGTACTGTCAATGCAAACAAGGTAATGCAACCATGTATCATCTCAAAACCGGCGATGAGACACGTTCCCGTGGCAAGGTGGATTGCGGTGGAAAGTAGGTATCGTTGCAGAATCGGTAGACTGGGCCTGAATATCGTTCCTCCTTGAGGCGAGCCGACTTCTGGTACTAGTTTGATGAGAGAATTCAAGATATCAAAGGTAAGGAAGTGTTTGAGCGTAGATATAGCAGTAGCACATAGGAAAGCAGTGCGCTCCAACGGTCGCGGATCTCTTGGAACATGTAAGTCGGCGCCAAACTGCCACCCCAGTCCGCGGGTGGTGAATGCCACTTCGAACGCGTCGTAGAGCCAAGGTGGCAATGACGTCTTTCTCGATGGTGTTCCACACGGAGAATTCGGTTTGCAATCGACAGACGACACATCACCGTCGTGGCTGCCATTGGCGTAGCGAAGAGTAGGAGGTGGTCCAGATAAGATGCCTGGCTTGGTTTCACCAACTTTGAGCATTCCGTCTCGCCTCCACGCGAAGTCAATAGCTTTGCCACATATGACCTGGGCAACCAGTCCTATGGGGATAATCGTGTCATGTTATGCGAGGCTGCTGGCACAGTACGGCACTGACCAAATCCGTACCTTGTCCCCAATTATAGATGTTCAGTTCTGGTTCCACGTACACGAAACGAAAATATGTTCCGAGTGTGAGACAGAACACTAGAGGCAAGAGAAACAGCCGCATATAGAAAGTGTCTGGACGTCTGGAGAGATAGGCCATCGCGAGGAAGGGGATCAATGGCAGGAAAAGACGAGGAACGAGGTGGAGACGTATGGGTATGCGATCTTGAGGATACGGTATTATTGTCCGATACGCATCATGAATGCTACGGAGACAAGTCAGGTCAATGAGCCATGTTCGGACGAGTTCAGCGTACACATGAAAGACGAGCGGCCACATGGAAACGTGGTGAGTGTTGTGCTACCGCCAGTCTCGATGGACAGCAAGCGCAAGGCGCATGGCCCGAATAGTCCCACGCTCTGCTCTAGGACGGGACCGCTACACGATTAGGCTAGGCGTTTGACAACGCTCGCTGGCAGCTCAAGACGAGTTATCGAGATGTACCCAGTTATTCGTACCTTCTTTACGCGCTTACCATGCTCACTCACCGTCTTCGGACGATCCCTGCTTCTGATCACCCTCGAAGTCGCTGCAAATGCCATCTGCTTGGCTGTTGCGGCGCGCTTGAAGGCAGTCTTGGGGCTTGCTGTTCTTGCCTGGGTGCGCAAGCCAGTTCTGTACATCAACTTGGCTAACTGCTTTTCCTGCAGACAATTGGCTTGAGGCATGGTAAGAACGGACCTGTTGACTGCCCTTGCGACTAAGTGCGTCGTCGATCCGTCTACAGGTCTTGACGCAGATCACATAAGGTTATTCGGCGGACGGTTTGTGATATTGTATGCTGCATCTCACCTCGATCTGCCTGTCATCGTTCATTCGTAACAAAGTAGCGACTGATCCCCGGACTCAGCGCAATAGATAATGCCACGCGAACCCTCATCAGTCATGGACGTCCTGCGATAACGTGTGGGTTGTTCTTTTCTCTCGGTCACAGTACGATAGTGATCGTCGTGGTATGTCCTTTCGAGTTGAATCTATTCCGGCTTCTCAACGTGTCATCCACTAGAACGTTGCCATAGTCATCAGCACGGATATCTACGATAAAATAAGTGGCGTCGGTCGTATTGGATCGGTAATAGGTGTGTACGCTCAATGTACGTGCCTCGCTGGATATGTATCTACCTGTAGGCACGGCCATCAGTGGTTCTTTCCTGTTTGTCATTGGTCTTGCTAATTCCATCATTCTCTACAAAATCCTCCGTCAACGTGCTCTGGTATGTCCACGCCGTGATCGCTTCGTTGATGTGCAGACTTACCTTTTGACGAATAGGCCAAACGTAGACGAGATTCGGAACAGAGTGAAACAGACCCAGAAATTGCCCCAAATCAGAACATGCTGATGATGCGGCTGTTGGGTCCTCTGGTCAACTTTGTGAATCGTCCTTGGAAGGTACTCCAGTACAATAGTCGACACTGATTGGATGCCTGATTAGCCAGCTTATTGGTAGATGTACCCTGTGGGTGTGCTGTTTGGTCTAGGTGGATCTTGTGCCGTTCCTCCTGGATGTGACGTCCTGATTGCCTTATATCCAGGGTTCGACACTGCGTCTTCGATCGCCCTACTTGCCATCTCTGCATTGGCGAAAGAGGGCGAAAGCGACGCACGAATACCTCCCTCAAATGTTATTATCTTGCCTGTGAGACCTTCCGAGTCCTATTCCCTTTCCTGGCGTGATTGATGCTTGTTGAAAGCTGTTGTTCACCGCAGGGATGACCTTGGTGGATTCACTTGATTCCATACTCATGCTCTATTCATATACCGGATTCGCTGGTCATTCATGGAGGATTTTCCAGCCAAGCAATGTTCGTTTGAAAGCTGACAACCAGCGATCCGTGGGTATGCCTTGCGAGGTAGCTTCTACCAGGGAAGAGGCGACGGAGGTGTTCCCAGCGACGGCAATACAAACGACTACGCCCTCGGTTAATCAGCCCTGTGATGCACGCGAGATAGAAAACACCGCAGTGGACGACGCGAGGCATGAGAATGACAGCAGTCCAGCGAGAGGAGAGGAAAATGAGTACGCGGTGCTGATCAAGCGAAGTATGATGTCGGAACTCAGCATTGTCCTGACGACCATGAGTATTTTACTTGCGTTGAGGTCCGTAGACGAGTTGTCCGCTGGCCAAATGACACTTATTTTGCTTAGCATATCGCTTATCGAGATCATGGGGCTAATTGGGGCAAATTGTAGCAGCTGTCAGGCGGCAGCATCGGGCCCTGATGGGGGGGGACTGGCAGGGAGATGGTGGAGAGGCTGGGCGCAGGTAAGTCGGGGACAAGGTATTAGACTGATGCTGATTTTCCAAGGCGAACGAACAGTCTGGGTACATCGGGGCAGGGATAGTGGCCTCCTTCGTCGTCGTGGTCGGGTGCTGGTACGCGATCAAATGGCTGTACCGTAAATGACTGTTTTGGTGTGTTGTCGTGGACCGAGCGAAACACTTGTCCGACATAAAACTCGTCCGACATATCTTGTACTTCACCTCACGACCCTCACGACCCCTTCACTGTACTCCTATCCCCCGCCTTGTATCCCCCCTCAGAACGCCCTCATTTTCCTATCAGTATGGCCCCGTCTCGTCTTCACCTCAACACGGAAACTGTTGTAGCATCGAAAAGATCGCCAAGTCCCTCAAACGTAGCATCTACGACGCTCCCTTCTCAATCTCGCGCCAAAGGTGTGCGCGCGCGCAGTGGATCCACCGCATCCTCGAGTTCGTCCATCTCTGTCGTATCCCCTTGTCTTTCATCCGCCTCTGCATCCTCCTCCTCTCTCCACTTACCCGAGCCCGCCGCGAAATCGTCCAAGCCTGTCTCCTTGTCCGTCCCCAATCCACCCAGTCCTTCGGCAGACGAAACAGTTCGAGTTCAGCCCTCTGTACCCGAGTATGTACTGGCGCTCCATGATTTTATCCCTCAACATCAAAACGCGACATGTCTTGCCTTTCGCGCCGGTCAGGTCATCCGCGTGTTCAATCGTGACCCCAGTGGCTGGTGGGATGGCGAATTACAGGGTCAAAGAGGATGGTTCCCGAGCAATTATGTTAGCGCAGATGAACGCGTGATCTCTTTGACGGAGGAACAACTTCGCCCGTCGGTCAGTGTCCCTCAATGATCGCGCTAGTTCGGGTCAACTTCAATGACCATTTTTGTAGGTTCGCCTACCCTCTCGTCACGCACATACCATGTCAGCCGTATCGGCTGCATCATGGGCTACCACCCCCTCGCGCGGTTTGTCTCGCAAAGATCATCGCCCCTTGGTCACGGAAGCCCTCGGTCCAGACATCGCATCATATTGTCCCCCTTTAATGGTTAATTTGTTGCAGAGTCTATCCCTCCTGCAAAGTGCGGTCAGGTCTAATCGTATAACACACTTTCAGCCATCCACAGCATGCATTATATCTTGTGTTCGATTCATCCTTTCCTCTCTCGAGTGCCTGCCCCGCGAAGCACCCTTGCTAAAGCGCTTCTCCCCGCTGGCTTTTGAACGGAAACAGATTTTGTCCGTATTGGCTGCGTTGGTCTCGCAGGCAAGAAAAGCATCGGATGAGACATGTGACGAAGATGCTCGAGATGCAGAGATCGAGGGGATGCTCAAGCTCGGTGGTCAGGTATTTTCCCAGGTTCGGCGGTTCTTAGCCGTGGCTGTACAATGCGGCATTGAACTCCCAGAACGGGGACAGTCCCCGTCTACCGATAGTGTCCCGTCGACACACTTACAACTCGAAAGCGTCTCCCCGGATCCTATGATGGGTTTATCGGTACTACCAACAGGCGCTGTTCAGCTGTCAGGTGACCCGTCTGGTTTGAGAGGTCCCAAATCGCAGGACCATGAAGCAACAGGACCTGCCAGGACAGCTTCCCGTGTCAAAAGTCTCGGTGACCTCCGACTCCAGCACAAAATGCCATCATACCGAGACTCGAATTCCCCGGTTGCTCCATTAGCCCTTCATCGCACGGCCGTTGACTCTGCAAAGAAAGAGCACTACTCTGTTCATGAAGCCACTAATCGCCACAAACCTGCTATGCTGTCAATAAGCAGTATTTCCTCATCTTCGTCATTCTCTTCCACCGAGTCATTCAAAGCCCCTGTGTTACCCTCCTTCCCTTCAGGACCTTCGACTTCCTCCGAAGTTATGGAAGCACTCAAGCATACCCATGATCAATATCTCTCAACTATTGCGGCCTTTATAGGTCACGCGCATTCCCATTCACGCTCGTCTCATGCGTCCAGTACAGGCCATATGTATGAACTAGTGCGCGAGATCGTCGAAATGGTCTGCAAACTCCTCACCATCGTCGAAGCAGTCATGCGGCACCCGGAGATTTCCAGACACAAAATCGGCAATCTTAAAGTAGCGAAGGAGGGACTGTATAACGTGACAAGTGTGCTTGCAGAGTCTGTTCGACTTCTTATGTTCCCCCTCTCGCCGGATGTCACGGAGGAAGCAGAGAAGGCGTCGTTGATCCGCTCAGCTACGGCCGCTTGCAAGGCTGGTGCTGACTGCGTTTCTGCGGTCAAGATATGTCTGAGTCGAACCTCATCGGAGCAGCAATTCATCGTCCAAGTTCCGCTGAGGCCAGACTCGAAGCCTGCCCCGTACACGCTGAGTAAGTTTTCGCGAAGTCATCGCAGTGGTTCTTCCCTGCACCAGTCATATCGAAGCAGCGTTGATGAGGAGGATGTCACCGTTCAGAATCAAGCACCAACCAGCCACCCCCAAAATATTCTGACACGGATACAAGAGACGTCTTCGGATTCATCCGTACTCACCGGCCACTCGAAATCATCTGAATGTTCGCAGGATACCGCACCAACCTCCCTTGATGAACAAGACATTTCGTCGTATTTGAGAGCCGACCCAGTTGTCATGGACGACGTGGCCTCACCTTGCCCCGAACCCAGTGAAGTAGTTGCCGAAGACGTCGGAAGCGAGCAGGAGACCGTGAACAGCTTTGAAGACCAGCTAATGCGAGATGGCGAGCCGCCTGTTACCCTTGATATAAAGCGTGACCCTCTGGGTCATGACCACTCAGTCGAGGACGTCATCTACAATTCCGATGGACACCTTGTCGCTGCGTCCTTGGATGTGCTCGTGGAGAAGATGATACCTCATGACAGCATCGTTGATCCTGCTTTCTCCGCCGTGTTCTTTTTGACGTTCAGGTTGTTCTCTACCCCGATGGAGCTTGTCCAGTCTCTTATTCATCGGTACAATGTCATGCCTCCCGCTGGTCTCTCGGAGGAAGATATGCTTCGGTGGCAACAGTACAAGGGTATTCCTATCCGCCTTCGGGTGTCCAATTTTGTCAAAAGTTGGTTGGAAACGTACTGGCGGTCAGGTACAGACGACATAGTTCTTCGACCCTTGGAGTCCTTTACTCGCGAAGCGCTGCAGCAGTACTTCTCAGGGCCATCCCAACGTATTCTTGATCTCATTGCTATCCGCCGAGATGCAAACCCGAGTTTAATCAGCCCGAGGAGTGAGCGAGCCCGCGACCCAGGGATGTCTATCAATCCGCCCTCTTTCCCCCCCTCTGAGATCCCACGACCCGTGATGACCAAGGCATTGCTCTCGAGTTTACGAAACAAGAATTTCGACTCTGTCACCGTCACTGAATTTGACGCTTTAGAACTGGCAAGGCAGCTAACGATCATGGAGTGTGATCTCTACTGTACGATCCAACCCGAAGAGGTACTGGAGACAGGACAGGAGGGAGCGAAACCGCCTGTGAATGTCAGGGCTGTCACCTCCTTGAGCACGGTGATCACTGGCTGGGTTGCTGAGAACATTTTAAACGAACATGACATCAAAAAGCGGACACTTCTTGTCAAGTTTTTCATCAAAGTCGCGGATGTAAGGGTTCTTGCCGAGATCTTTGCTGTGCTCGGACTGAATTGTTCTTGTAGAGGTGTATATCACTACACAATTTTAGCACGCCACGTTCGATTCTCGCGGCGCTGGACTCCTCGACCATCTCTCGCCTGCACCAGACATGGCTTGTAGGTTGAGCTTGCGAGATGTCCATTATCATATGCTGAGATACTCTCAGGGCGTTCCCCAGAAGAACAAGCTACAGTTGGAGGCGCTGCGACGATTGGCGGACCATGGTCGCAACTATCATGAGTATCGCAGCAAACTTCGGAACACTGCCCCACCTGCCATACCTTTTTTGGGTGAGGTTAACTGCTTCCAGGACGAAGTTCTACGCACTCACTGCGCTGCACGAACAGGGCTTTATTTGACAGATGTGACATTCTGCCGAGAGGGCAATCCATCGTACCGAGATTCCCCATTGGCCCCAGGCAAGAAACTACTGAACTTCAACAAGTACCATAAGCTGGCTCGCATCATTCAAGGTCGTCAACTTGCCCCCATCACTCGAATGACGCTGAGTAACTGATTTCTTGGATAGATATGCAGCGCTTCCAAGTGGCCTACAACCTCAAGAAGATCCCCGAGGTCCAGGAGTATCTGAACTTTGCTTTCGAGAACTCTAAACATCATGGCGATCTGCAAGACCTATACAGGAGGAGGTGTGTCTAGGTGTCATTGAGGTGTCGCCCTACTGACTGTGGGAATGATGCCAAGTCTGCTTGTTGAACCCAAGCAGCCAGCTGATACTCCACCCTCGAGTGACATGCGTCACCTCTTTAATTGGGCAACACGTTCGCAGGCGCAACAGCCCACATCTGCCTAATCGTCTGGCACATTACTACTTGCCCTCCTTTTCTTAATCTTGTCTCGCTCAACTCCTGACTGTCAGATTTGACTTTCTGGCTGTTGTTCTGTTTATGATGTAATTTCGGTTTGCCTCCTCTTGCGTTTTGTCCTCCATCTACTTAATTCCTTGAAGTATATTAGTCCCATTGATCTCTCATTGAACATCGACTCATCACATACTTTTGGTATATCATCTGCTGTTACACCTGTTTCTGTCATGTACACGTGCGCGGAAGTAGCTAGCTAATCAACATTCGCTCCAAAAGTGAAGGAACAATTCGCTGAAGCAGTGGCACAACCACTTTCAGTCTACTACTGTCAGATCCTTCTCTCTTGCAACTCGGGCGCCAAGTCACTATGATTAATCGCAGGGTCCTTGAAGACCTTCTCCAGCAGCCTCTAGGACCATATCGTGACTGCGATGTTCTACACGAAACAGCATGTCAGATGGAAAGATCCACCAAGCTGGTCTTGTACTCGTTTGTCCTCGAACACAACGGCCGTGTCACTGGGTACAGTTTTCACTCTTTCGCCCGACTTGTCCAGCTCTAACAACATTCCCCCAGCCTCGACGAATCCGAACGGGACGAGCGGGACGATCGCAAGTTTCGCTTCCGCGGCATCCTGAAGATAGCCGACCCCGCCTGGCTGTCTGACTTTGGTATCAAGACCGTCGAGACCGAACTCAATCTACGCGCCAAGGAACGTGCGTTGCGGGAAGGGGAACGCAAGGTGCCACAGCTGACGTTAAAAGACCTCTTCTCTGAGAGCAGGCTCCTCACACAATCCAAAGATTCGACCTGGGGAAAAGAGGACGAAGTGAAGCTCAAAGTGCAGATCCAGGGTGAGAAGAACATGCCGGCCAGTTACATGTTTTGTACGTGTTCCCTCGTCCATACCAAGTAGAGCGGTGACCATGCAGCATATTGATACAAGAAATACACAGCTGCTCGTGCACCGAACGGACTACTGTGGAACTCGAAAGCGCAGTAAGTCGTGTGGTATGATATACTGTGTTCGCTCAACGTCTACTATAGTTATCGCTGTTACCAGATAGCCACTATGGACGTGGAAACCTATTCACGCTCTGAGGATTACTTTTGGCGATGGCGACTTTTTGCGCTCATGGAAAAAATATGCGAACGATATTGGTACGCCCCTCCCAAGAAACGAACACCAATATGGTTTATCGAAAGATACATGGCAATGTTTGCGAGTTCACCCGACGACAAACATCGACGGCTCATCTTTGATGAGGAAGACTCGGATGTCGATGAAACGGGAAGGACAGTGACGCCCCGTCATCTTCTTAGGCCTCATGTAAGTGAGATACTCGGGGAATTTGCTGCACAAGCCGGGTGGTTTATCACGAACAACGAGACGAGAAGAAAAAAGCTGTTTGACATTGCCTCTTGGAGAAGCTTCGCGAAAGAGGCGCGGAAACAGAGAAGGGAAGCAGCTAGGAAGGGGGTAAGGTGGGGTTGGCCTAAAGGAGAGGAAAGCGAAGAATCCTTTGAAGATGAAAGCAGTGAGGATGAAATCATCAGGATGGTCAGGGAAAACCCAGTGACTGGCAAGTCCAACAGCACTGTAGCCCGTAAGATGCAGATCGCATCCACGAGGCCAGACCGCGGAGCAAAACAAAACTTTTCGTCAGATTCCGGAAGTGAGGAGGGTGCTCAGGGTGGTGCGGACTACGCATCGGATTTCTCCGAGCCATCAGACGCGGAGGAGAATGATTCGGACCATCGGCTTGCAGAGGAGGAGGCGGTCGAGCAAATACCATGGGAGCTGCAGCTGCCGCCCCTCTTGCCAGACGTAGATGGTCGATGGTGGTGTCCCTTGCAGGGCTGCGATTACCAAATTGATTTGTACGACCTCACAGAGGAAGAAGGAAGAGGAGTCCCCCAGGAACTTGTTGGGTATATCCTACGAAAGCAGTGGCGAAACGCGGTATACGACGAGAGAGTACTCCACGGATTCAGGTTGATTGTGACAAATCACTACTTGAGGCACTTTGAAGAACGGGGTGTTGGGGTCGAGAGAAGGGACGGAAGGGCAAGCCGTTACTTTCTTTTCCTCGGAAATATACGCTAACGGCTCATGGACCAACTACAGACACGATTTGTACTCGTCAACGGTAGGGGAGGGCGTGATAGAGGTGAGGAGCCCATCCGAGGGCCGATGCCTGTACGAGGGACATTGGGAGGCGAGTCGAGAGTTGTCCCGATTGTCCATGTACTAGCACAAGGGGGACATTTCCAATGACGAGCAATTGCACGAGGCATACGAGGAGACAGAAGTTGATACGCACCAGACCCTGAGTGTCTGCCGGACTCGCGAGTGCAGTACACGGTAGCCACCATACATGGTTCGATTTTCAAGTGGCGGCCAAGTGAGGTGGAACTTCAATCGACTTAGAAAATGTCCCCCCGATGATGGGAATACCTCGAAACCTGATATCCGATTCCATTTCTCTCGAGTTTTAGCTGGCCCTCCAGTGTAATCCCTCTTCTACCAGAGTTGAGACCAGTGACGGGAATCGAAGGGTACGTGTCCCTCGTCACTCCAGGTCCAAAATCATACACGAATGGCCGACTCTGAGTCGCGCCAAAGAGTCTTGAGCTCTCGAGGACAAGTGAATATACCGGAGACGAGTCATTTCCGGGAGCATATACGCTCCAGCCTCTTGACGGTTGACGGACGTCCCAAAAGGCGACCACGCTGTTCCGGGCCGTACCGCCGGCAACGAAACTGGAATTGCCACCACCGCAAGAGACGGCATATATGGGCTCAGGCGACCAGGGATCTCGCAGTGTGAGGATGGGGAGAAGTGTAGATAGCGGAGATGAAGTCGAACTGGGGGTGGCGTTGCGTTGTGGGTGGTGAGGGACGCGGAGGTCGTATATGCGGACTGAGCCGTCGTACCAGCCCGACACAATTATCTGCTCAGAGGGGCCGAGGGGCGAAGAGGGTGGAGCGCAAGTGATGCCATATACCGCCGAAGGACGGTTCTTCGGAGACTGAAGGGCGATCGATGGCGTTGGGGAAAACCCGTCAGGGGTTATATAGAAAAGGGAAAGGGGTACAGAAGATGTAGTACCGAATACGGCGTATGACGGGGAAGAAGACATGCAAAGGTGGCTTGTCCAACTCCTTGTACCCAAGTTGGCGGATGTAGAAGACGAGGAGTCGGAAATAATGTTAGTGAGCGAGACTGAACCCCATTGGGAGAGAGAGAGAAGTGTATGAGGGAGGCAAGATATGCTTTGTACGACACTTGTACCGTGATGTTGGAGGGCACTATGTGGTGCGCGTGCGATGTCGATGTGCTGTCTGCCGTGCAACATCTGGCGAGGAAGACAAAATTTTTCGACAGAGCCGTCCTCAAAACCGATAAAGACTGTAGGATCTTGACCAGCATCAGGGAGAAATGCGATGGAGGTTATGTCGGGTTGGACTCTACCACGACCAAGGGTGAAGGTAAACGAGCGCTCGAAGATGATGCGAGAGGGGGATCCACCGGGTGCGGCTTTTATACCATAAGAATAAAGTGTGCGGCCTGCGGCGACTAATAACGTGGAAACAGATAAGGCGATAGCGGGTTGTAAATTACCGTGCCACGGACGAGAGAGAGGACGTGCGACGAAGTCTGCGCGCGACCATGCGTGGTCTGTGAGGGTGTTGTACCGGACCTTTTCGAAAGGAGACCAGCGTGAACGCGAGGAATGGAGAGTGAGGGAACGTCTCTGGTTGTTTCTAAGAAACGAGGACCAACCAAAGTTGTGTACCTAGCCAGGATAGATAAGTGACAGGACAGGACAGATTTCGAGACATACCAAGTGATTCAGGAGTCTGCAGGTGGAAGCAAGACGGACGAGGGCGAGCAGGTCGAGGTACTCGATGATGAGCATCAGCACGTCCGCGTTCATTAATGTCATGAAAGACGAGTATGTGCTGACGTAATGAACAGTAGACGGAGTAGCAAAGTAGACTAAACAAGTCAGTCAAGCCAGTCATGAGACGTGATGTCCGCATTCTCCTCGTCGGCGACGGTGAGTGCGTGTCTATCATCTTTACCCCGACTGATCATCCAGCCAGATGGCGTAGGGAAGAGCACCATCATCACGTCTCTCATCAAGGAAGCGTTCGTCGCACATGCACGTCCTCCTCGTCACTACCCTTCTGCTATCCTACTCAACCATTGCAGGTCCAGCACGTCGTTCCAGAGGTGACAGTTCCCCCGGAGGTAACCCCAGAGAACGTGACAACCTACATTGTCGATTCCGGCGGTGGGTACCGCCTTCTCTATTTCTGTCACCCACCTCCATCTCCCACGCAGCCGGTCCACAGGACAGACAGCACCTCGAATCCGAGATACGAAAAGCACATGTCATATGTGTTGTATACGCTATCGATAATCCAAGTTCCTTCGACCGCATACCTACGTTTTGGCTCCCGCATTTCCGTCAACTAGGTGTCAATGTCCGTCCCTCTGTTCCCCTCACAACTCCTTTTTCATTTTGCATCAGGTGCCTGTTATACTTGTCGGAAACAAGATTGATTTACGGGGTGGTGAAGTGACAAATGAAGCTCTCGAGGACGAGATCATACCTATCATGAACGAATTCAAGGCAAGCACCTTCATTCCTCCTAGGCTTGACACAAACCCTTCTCCAGGAAGTTGAGACCTGCGTAGAGTGCTCAGCAAAGATGTCTTTAAACGTCTCCGAAGTCTTCTACTTCGCTCAGAAGGCCGTCCTCCACCCTACTGCCCCTCTCTACGACTCGAGAGAGCATGTGCGCCCCATTTCGCCCTTCTCGTGTTTGTTTCCTAATCCTCAAGGACCCTAGGTCCTCAAACCAGCATGCGTCGGTGCTCTGAAACGTATATTCAACCTTTGCGACATAAACAAGGACGGAGTACTGGACGCCACAGAGTTGAACGAGTTTCAGGTTAGTTCAACACCATTTTTTCCGAACGTTTGCACACGGTAGATTTGTTTCATTACAGCGCAAGTGCTTTGATGCACCTTTGCAGTTACAGGAGCTAGAAGGCATCAAGGATATGGTGCGGGACCACGCAGAAGGTGGTGTCCGAGACGGCGGTCTTACCGAAGCTGGCTTTTTATACCTTCACACCATCTTCATACAACGCGGACGCCTCGAGACCACATGGACTGTGCTTCGAAATTTTGGATATGGTGAAGATTTGAAGCTTACCGAGTCATTCCTCCTTCCCAAGTCAGTTCGAGACGTAGGATTGTTCATTCTTTTGACGCATCAGTTTAGATTCGACGTTCCACATGATTGCTCTGTTGAGCTAAGTCCCAAAGGGTACCAGTTTTTCACTGATATCTTTGAGGCGTTTGACAAGGCAACCTTACATACCATGTTTCCTATCAGAACTCTGCTTATTACCGTTTGTAGGATCAAGATGGCGCACTGAATAGTGTGGAACTCAACGAGCTATTCGGCACTTCACCCGGGAACCCTTGGGCCAGCCAAAAGTTTCCGGACACCACTCTCGTGGATGATACCGGCGCTGTTACTCTACAAGGTTGGCTAGCTCAGTGGAGGTATGTATGCACAAATTCTCGAATAGCCTCTCCCACGTAAGCTTTCTAGTATGACGACGTTACTCGATCACAAAACTACCCTTGCATATCTTGCGTACCTCGGATATCGGGATGAACAGCGTACGAGTGCTCTCCTTACCACCCGACCGCGTAAGGTCGACCGTAGAAAGGGTAAAGTCACGCGAAACGTGTTTTTGTGCTATGTCTGCGGCGCCGCCGGGTCCGGGAAGACGTCGTTACTGCGCGCTTTCACTGGAAAGTCGTTTAGGGAAGCGTATGAGCCGACGAACAAAATGTTCAGTGTTGTCAATGCTGTGGATATCGATGGCTCTGAAAAGTATCTTGTGGTGGGTATGTTTTGGTGTAGTGTGGCGCGGGAACTTGACCGTTTCTTGCAGCTCCAGGAGTTTGGGTCCAAGTATGAAGCTGAAACATTGCGGTCGTCGAAGAAGACAGACCTCGCCGACCTCATCATCTATGTTCACGACTCGAGTGATACCAACTCATTCTCGCACATCAGTAATCTACGGGTACGAGACATGCGTCGGTATCTTGCTGTGGACTGACACGTATTCTGAAGCAACAATATAACCTGGACCGCATACCCACATTGTTTGTCGCCACGAAATCTGACCTTGACCTTGCGCAGCAGGCGAGTACCTTGGATGAGGCTCAGTTTCTGGCTGTTTACGACATGACTAGCGGCACGAGGTCCAGCCTGATGTATACTGCCGACGACTAGGACTTCAAGTTCCAGTCGCTGTGAGTATGAAGACGGGCCAAACAGCGGACGTGTTCCACGTGATGTGTAGCATCGCGATGAATCCGTGAGTGAAGTCCGCGGATCACTTTAAACGCAGCCAGTTGACCTGTGCGTCAGTCACACGGCAATACCGGGAGGGCCAGACCGTGCATTGACGGCGTCTGAACGGTTCCGAATGTACGTGACAGTGACGGCGCTACTGGGGGGGATTGGCGCAGGGTTGGTGGTGCTGTACCGCAATTTGCTGAGGCCAGGTGGGCCTCTTCTCCCCGGATGGACATCGCCGTGGGCTACTTGGTTGATTGGTAGAAGGGACGGTTGATAGACATACGTTACTTGACACAGTTTAGACCCTGCACATGGGATGAGATCCGAATTCCGACAATTAAGATCCGCAATCGCCTTGAGGTCGCCACCTGGAGGTCGCCGCCTGGAAGTCGCGCAGTCGACGATTAAAACAACGTCTGAACGCGCCCGCCATCGATCTCAACAACCCCCCGGACAATTCCATTCGACATGGACGAAGACATGGACTTTGACCACAACCTGTCACCGATCCCTCCTCCGCAGCCTCAACGACAGCACTACGACGACAATGGGTTGCGCAAGATGCTGTACGTCCTCTTTCTCACTGCCCTGCCGTTCGTCGGTCCAGGGAAAACTCATTCTCGTATGTGGCCGTCATAGCGATCTCGTCTTCGTGCAAGACTGCACAGGTAGCCAAGGGTCCTACATCTCCAGCGCAACGAAAAACATAGAAGAAATCTGCGCCCACATCTTCGAGTCCGGTCGCCTCCAGTCTCCCGAAGATCTACGTGTAGGCCTTGTGGCATTCCGCGACCACCCACCACAAGACCATACATATATCGTCAAGAATTTTGGCTTCTCGTCTGACATTAGTAAGGTTCACAAAGACCTTTCGGGCTTGTATGCTTCTGGCGGCGGTGATGGACCCGAAGCTGTCACGGCAGCCCTTGCAGAGGCGTTGAACATGGAGTGGAGGGAGCATGCAAGTAAAATGGTAGTGCTCATTGCTGATGCGCCTCCTCATGGCATTGGCGAATATGGTGATGGTACGCCTAAGCTACAGACGCTTCCAGATCAGACCTGACATGTTTGACACCCCAGGCTTTGATGAAGGTTCACCCGATGGAAACGATCCATTGCAGATCGTTCGCGCTATGGCAAGCCGTGGCATAACGCTAGTAAGATTTCCACCCCCAATCCCACTTATGCCGTCTCATTCCCTTTCAGTTCTTCGTCGCTTGTGAGCCGGCGCTTAGTGGATACTCTGTAAGTACCCTCTACCCCAATCATAGGGCACAAGCATTGATCCTGACTCCTAACGCGCAGTATGCCACCGACTTCTACCAAGCGATCACGACCATCAGCTCGGGTCTTATGCTCCCCTTAACCACCGCTGATCTCCTCTCACATGCGATTGTTGGAAGCGTACTTGAGAATCTTGATATGGAAAGACTTGTACGCGAGGTAGGGCACGCGGTTGCACAGCGGATACTTGGCAACAACGAGAGCGTTGATGACGTGGCCCGTGAACTACACGAGAAGCTACTACTCCGGAACGAGAGTACGAAGAAGGTAGTGATCGAGAGTATCTACAAGGAATCTCCAGAGGCGGCACACAACGTATCCGTGTTTATGCATGCTTCATCACTAGCTGAAGCCAGACCCCAGCTCAAGCGAGTACGTAAATTTACTTTGCTCATCTTATCAACAGATAGTGCTGACCCGCCACGTTCAATAGGTGTATGGGACACGGTTCACGGACAAGTACCTTCTTGCGCGGCAAGCATCCAGCCGAAGCTCATATTCATATACTTATGCACCCCACCTTCCCTCACGAACACCAACCAAGTCTGCACCTCCCCCGAGTACCTCACCTGGTACTGGCACCTCTGCTTCCCCACCACGCAAAGTCGTCACAGACTTTGCTGCTTTTGGTGCACCAGCAAATTCGAGTGTGTTTGGCACTGCAGTCGCTTCGACCCCCTTTTCGCTAGCAGGTGGGAAGGCTGCATTTGGAGGAATCAGGAACCCGAGTGGAAGGGGTATCTTTGATGGTGAGGACGACGATGATGACGACAACAAGGGGAGACAGAAGGTTGAATTGCGAGAAGATTCGATATCCCTAGATCAGGTATTTGGCCTGCACCCAACCCGACGAGGGTTATATTAACGTTGTTGATGGGACAGGCTCGCCGCATTGCGATGCAGAGTGCTTGGAGGGGCGCCCGGGGGTGATAGATGCGTATTGCTTGGCATGCATCATGCTTACCAGTGTACCGCCGTTTCTGGTTCCCTGCTCATCACTCATTCCCTGTTATGATTGACTTTGCCCAAAGACACGGGATGTAAACCCTGTTTCTGTTCACAACACTTTCAGGATCATGTAGAACAATGAATATAAAATCATTGATCGCCTACGATTGCGAACACAAGACGATCGTCTAGGGTAAGGTATCTTTCCGCTTTCTCTTCTTGGTCATGCAAGCGACGTCCAGTGCGTCGGTCGCACCCACACTGCCGAATGATGCACGTGAAGTATCTTGCTGTCCATTATCCGACGGCGTAAATTCCTTCCCGAGCCTCTTTTGTGTGCATCTTGCTGGCTGTAGACTATCTCCCTCTGCATCTGCCACAGATTTTCTGGATTGTTCGCCACCCTTTTCTTCAGACCGGATCACCTTGTCTTGATGCTGTCGGGCTCTTCGATCAATATTATCCAGCCGATCCTTTTTTCTCTTCCCTGCCTTTTTAGCGGCTCTTGCAGCCCTGCGCTCTTTTTTCAATATCCTGCGTTCTTTTCGCTCCTCTTTTGTCTCTGCCTTGTTTTCCGATCTCCGTTTCTTATCCTTTTTGAGTCCTCCAAAGGCACTGTCTCGGTCATCGACGTGTGCTGGTACAGCCGTAGAAGCAGGCGGGGGCTCGGAAGACGCAGGAAAATCGCTGTCAGGACCCAACACAGGCCCTCTGAAAAACCTCGAGTATAAACCACGTTTTACAGCCTCTCTCTTGGTGGTGGCTAGAAGCGATAGGCATTGATTCGGAGCAGGGATACCTGCGCCGATGTCGGGGTTCGGGGTCGCGCTGCCTGATGTAGAGGTGGGCGTGCCGTAGGTGGGTCGTCGGTTGGAGAGGATCCCGGTCGTAGTGCGCCGAAACTGCACGGAATCAGAATTTGTGTGTGAGGGATCCTTGGGCAGCGTGAGTGGAAGGTGGAAGGGACTGCGACGAATGGCAAGATACCTCGGTGTCATCCGCGTCCTCATCGTCGCTCGATACCTTGATTTTGATCGCCTTTGACGCTGCGGTGAATAAACTACGTGGATGATGGTCAAGCTCGAGGCGTAGGGATCAAGTGCACGCGTACTGGTCCCAGAAGGGGAAGGCCTCGTCGCGATCTTTGCCCAGGCCGTTGAGATTTTTCTTGGGTGGGATGGTGAGGGGCTTGTCGATGGCTCCCTTGCGGAGGCCAGTACCCGACCCCGCCCAACCGTAGGAGGTCAGGTAGGCGTGTCCGTACGAGTCTGATATCACCATCACAAGTCAAGGCTAGTCGTGTCACGTGCTTTGTACTCTCCCCCCTCCCATCTCATACCACCCAAGCTGACACCCCCAACTGTTCCACATCCTTTCCAACACCCTCAACTTCTCCCACCGGCCCAGACTGGGATCTTCCAGGTCCTGCACATCCTGCACAAACCCCTCGTGAATATGTGATCGCGCGGGCAACGACGTGAGGGCATATTGCCGAAGGTGAGCCAATGACAACACAAGAAGCCCCGTTGTCAGAGGTGGAATCGAGGTTGGGGATGGTTCTACATCGTGCGACTGGATTACATGTCTGTGTGGTGTCTTTGGTTGAAAAAGCAAAAGGCGTTCGATTCTCCTGTTTAAAAGTTAGCTTTGCGTCTCGGTCACAGAAGACAACAGTACAGACCTCACTGCGAGCCAGACGCTCGTTTGACGGTGTGCGCCGCCATACCTGCTACGGCCGCCGAACACAAGCTGCTTGAGGAACCCTCCGACCACATACACGACTCCAAGCGCCGGCGCGACTCCGACAAATGCAAACGTCAGCTCCTGGGACTTGAGCAATCTATCAATGCCCGTCAAAGCTTGGTCAATGTCAACCTGCGCCAGTCAGTCCAACGGTTCACGATAGCAACCTTTTGCGCGAACCTTTGCTTTCTGCACTTGGACGAACAACGACCTCAGTAGAGTGCCAGCCACGGCAGATTTGAAGGGCTGTTTGATGTCGTCCTCGTAGATCTCAAGGATGGGCGTGAGGTCTCCCAGTCGTATTTGATCCGACAGTGCGGCCAGCTGAGCTCGAGTATAACCCAATTTATCCTGAGCTAGCGCGAGTGCCATTCGCTCGAGAGACTATCGGAGAATACGATGAAAAGTGAACCAGAGGTGAACACACAACGCACATGAAGGTCAGCAGATACTGCTTCGGGGCGAACAATAACGCCTTCCTCCCCGCCTGCTCGGATAGTCCTGAACACCTCGCGAAGAGGCTCCAAGAGCCAATCCGTGATAAAATTATGCATGGTCTCGAACGCATCCTTTGCAAGATCGGTCAGCGTGGCTCGGGAAGCATACAGAGTCTTGACACAATAAAAAGCTAGAGGGGGGAGGAGCAACAAACGCGGCCACAACAACGTAAATCGTGATGGTCGACGAAGATCGTTGTCATCGAGATAAGATGCATGCTCCCTCTTGCGGGAGAGGAGGATTGCCTTGGACAGTTCCATGAAATCGGAAAGCAGGTCTTGCCTTGGCAGGTCGACCGATGTCGCAGAAGCCAGTGTGGTCACGAACTCGACGAGAGAATCGGGATTGAGCACACCTCCGCTCGACACGCTCTCACACTCGGTGGTCAATGCGCGCATGAGCATGGGTCTCATTCCAATGAGCTTCCCGAGCACTTCCGCTCTGTCATTTCGGATTTTCTCGTGTGTCTGCCGTTTTAAACGGCACTCATCGCGCGCGAAACGAAGCGGTGAGTACAGAGCGAATGTCAATCCATTTGCGATATCTCGGATGGTGTCGCCCAGGATGGAGAGAATGGTAGATGCAGAACTCCGTGAGTCTACATGGAAGACAGGACGAAAACACGTCAGCGTGCTAGAGAGGCCACTCTTCAGGTGTGGAAAGAGGATAGAGAGGAATGACGATCGGCTTCGGTCACGGAGGGCGGAAGGGAACATTGACAGGTGAAGCGAGCCATCGCTGGATCGCAGGACTTGTAGCAAGTTCAATATACGTTTTGGGAGAGCTGGCGAATTGTCCACATTCTGTCATGAGCAAGGAAATGAAGGCTTACTCTGAAGGAGGTACAAGCCAGCTCGTCGGCGCGAGTGCTCGACTTCTGCCCACCACTCTGCGTCGTCCTGAGCAGCACTCGCCTCATCCAGGTAGAGGTCGAGTGCGTTCGCGTACAAGCCGAGAGCAATTCTTGATAGGACTATCACCTCAGACGGGTGCTGCTGCCTGCCAGTGTACGAGGTTGCATTGGCTTGTAAACGCGTTAGCACATCCCGAATGATGTCTGCGCTAAACGGGGGTTCGAGAACCGCGTCGATTTGCCGCAAGGATTCTTCTGTATGTGGATCGAGTCCGTTGAGCGGTAGCTGGGTGCCAGCGAGGGCGAGGAGAGGTTTGGTGTAATGAACAGAATAAACCAGCGACATGAACGCAACGTAGTCACTCGTCCCTCCAAATCACTTGACCAGCGGCCCATCTCTCTCCCCACATAACCCGCTTATGATACGTCTTTCTCAACTCTCTAAACTCCCTGACAAAGTTGTCCACATCTGACGCGTCGTTGGACCCAATTAACGAAGATTGAACGAATGATGATGCAAGTGCTTCAGATGCGTTGTCCTGGTCCGTTGTCGCATGTCGAAGGCGGAGGAGGAGGAACTGCGAACTGAAGCGCTGCGACACGGCGTCAGACCAACGTCGGGCTGGTCGAGCCATGGACCCACCTGATAGACCTCTCTTTGCTCGCGCTCGACTTCTTTCCACCGTGCCTCGAGCGACTTTGCTTGGTCGAACGCGTCCTTGGTCTCGGATCGTAGCTGGTACAGCCGGTCTTGCAGCGACAGATTCGATTCTGCGAGCATGGCTTCAGTCGTCTCACAGTGGCGAACTCATGAAGACAGACGAGCGATTGCTTCATTTGCCATTCCCAGTTCTTTCTGTGATTGATAGAGCGACTTGACGCTCGGGAGGGAATGAAAGACGGCTTGAAAGTATACCGGGTCATTCAACAGGTCCTCCAGATCAGTCCGACTAGCGCAGCGGGTCAGTGAGTGTCTGGGACGTTCAAGAGGAGGTTGGCATACCTCAGATGAGACAGCTCAGGAAATTCTGCCATGAGCGGGGTCAGCGTCATTGTCGTTGTGGATCAAGTTTCCTTTCTCATGTCCATCGTCTTGCCCGGTGAACTCGTTCCTGCACACCACATCAACCTCAAGCTGGGACCAGGCTTGCTTCAGCTCTCAGCCCATCGCGCTTCTCCAGATGGTCAGCCTATCATATCGACACGTGCAGGCCAGCTGGGCCACTCTGCAAACAACAGCCGATGGTGGGTGGAGAGCAACGCACGGCGGGTACGTCTTCCTCCCGTCGTCTCGGTACGTTTGATCATCTTCAACTAGTACGTCCCAGCACCCCAAGAGAGCGTGATCGGCGTCGTTCTCGGCCG
The DNA here is from genome assembly GCA_038089395.1 of Pulveroboletus frians. Classification (NCBI taxonomy): domain Eukaryota; kingdom Fungi; phylum Basidiomycota; class Agaricomycetes; order Boletales; family Boletaceae; genus Pulveroboletus; species Pulveroboletus frians. The sequence continues at coordinate 61,279 of JBBPKT010000037.1, forward strand.
CAGCGGTGAGGGCTGGCGAGTCGACATTGGTTCTGCACATCCCGCCCTCCTCGATGGACTCGCATTCGAGGGTGCTACCAAGAGGAGTAAACCGAACCTCAAAGTATGCAGTTTAATCCATCTCGTGTACTCGAATTCATCTTGTACAGGTTGGTGCTTTGGTCTACGCTCGCGTATCCCTCGCGCACAAGGACATGGAACCCGAACTCGAATGTTTTGATGCTCAAACACACAAAGCCGAAGGTTTCGGCGAACTCAGTGGAGGTTTTGTTGTGCAATGTAGTCTGCGGATGAGCCGACTGTCCGTGTTTCGTCCGTTCCTGTGCTACCTCAAACCTGACGACATCTGCAGTCTGTTGGACCCACAACACTTCCTGCTTCCCTTTCTAGGTTCACGCTTTCCACTCGAGGTGGCCGTGGGTGTGAATGGCAAGATCTGGATCAGCACGAAGGAAGTAAAGCAGACGATCGCCGTCACTCGATGCATCGAGGCCGTCGACCCTGACGGTGGTGATATGGATGAAGGGGGTGTTAGAAAGTTTTTCAGCAGGCTCGAAATATAAATTTGGGTGGGCACATGCCAACCTGCAGCCGTTCATGACTTCTTGGTAGGCGTGTCGAGTGGTCATCCGGTGAATGACTGAAATGAAGGCTGGCATGTTTGGCAATGCTGATAGTGCAAATGGACCGTGATGGACACCACCTATTCGTGGTCTGCTACACGAGCTCTCTTGAGGGCTCTCCTGCCTGTCCCAATACTTTGGGCGTCCTCGTCACTGACAGTTCCTGCGCTTCTGCGCATGGCGCGTTTCCGCCTCTGATATTCTCGATCGCGGTTCTTCTTTTGCTGAGCAGCAGTAAGCTCTTGGGCTCTCGGGGCTGGGGGAACGACGACCGTCGTGACGCCAGGGGTTGTTGGGTGTTTGAAGTCGTCCGGTGCCGGGGTGGACTCCTCGCCTTCTCCCACTAGATCGAGGGACTGTGGTTTCGGATGGGGTTTAGCGGGGGCGAGGAAGGTTAAATGGGCGTGCCTTTGACCAAGTCCCGCTGCTGCTCGAGAACCAGCGGTCTCCGTCGCCTATTTCGTGTTTCCGTCGTGCAGCTGCACCCTGGGTCGGTTTGAGGTAACCGTCAAAACCGTGTATGATGTTTCCGGTCGACGCAGTGTCAGTGAGATAGCTTGTCTCGAGATTGTAGATGGACAGCTCGATTTGAGCCTGGTCGTGTTAGTCTGGATTGGATGTGGAGGACCAGGGAGACGTACGAGCTGGCGGTCGGCGGCCCTTTTCTTCATGAGCATCTTTGCGAGCTCGTCCCTGACCTTGTCAAAGCGCGTTTTCTCTTCAGCGCTGGCGGATGCGTCTTTGTTCGCCATCCCTCGCCGCGCTGCTCGTCGTGGAGGCCACAAACGACCCAATTTCCTCTTTCGTCAGGGAGACGTACGCGTCCATCTCGCGCACTTTCCTCATCGTCTTCCACGACGTTCAGCATGTCTTCAGCACCCCCGCCACCTCCAGAAATCGCTTCTCAGGACAAGCAGCCAGAGTCGCAGTCCACTGCATCCCAGCAAGCGCAGGACGCCGCGGCCATGGACACAACCCCAGATCATCCTCCAGAGGAGACCTGGGACGATATTCCTGCAGATATTCTGTCGCTGAGCACCGACGAGATCTTGACCAGAATACGCCTCATCGAAAACGACATCAAGGTCCGTGTTATAGAGCGCCTCAATCAAGTTCAATGTATTAACACGCCCTAGGTCATGAAATCAGAAACACTGCGGCTACAACACGAGCAGAGCGTCATGAAGGAAAAGATTCGTGATAATAGTGAAAAGGTCAAACAGAACAAGGTCCTTCCCTATCTCGTTGGGAATGTTGTCGAGGTAATCCTGCCTCGTTCCATCCCCATTCACCCTTTCAATCATCGCCGTAGATTCTGGACGTTGACCCCGAGTCTGAAGAAGATGGCGCAAACCAAGACCTCGACTCGATGCGCAAAGGTAAATGTGCTGTCGTAAAGACGTCGACTCGACAAACGGTGTTCCTGCCACTCATCGGACTCGTCCCACCCGAACAACTCAAACCCTCCGATCTTGTCGGCGTCAACAAGGATTCTTATCTTATACTCGACAAACTTCCGACAGAATTTGACTCCCGGGTAAAGGCGATGGAGGTCGACGAGCGCCCCACTGAAACATATACCGACATAGGCGGTTTGGAGAAGCAGATCGAAGAATTGGTGGAAGCGATCGTGTTACCGATGGAGCAAGCGGACAAGTTCAAAACCCTTGGTATCAAACCACCCAAGGGCTGCTTGATGTATGGCCCGCCCGGTACGTCCATTCTTTCTGACATTCTCGTTATATGAACATCGCCTAGGCACTGGAAAGACCCTTCTGGCCCGTGCTTGTGCTGCTCAGACAAAAGCATGCTACCTCAAACTCGCTGGCCCTTCGCTGGTGCAGATGTTCATCGGCGATGGTGCAAAGCTAGTCCGTGATGCTTTTGAACTTGCAAAGGAAAAGGCTCCGGCTATCATCTTTATCGATGAGCTTGACGCCATCGGTACCAAGCGGTTCGACTCTGAGAAAAGTGGAGACCGTGAGGTACAGCGAACGATGTTAGAGCTCCTCAATCAACTGGATGGTTTCTCGAGCGATGAGCGTATAAAGGCAAGTCTGGGCCTTATAGTGGCAACTACTTGATACTGAGCTCGCGTGTGTTCAGGTTATTGCTGCCACGAACCGTATCGACATTCTCGACCCTGCCCTCCTTCGTTCTGGACGGTTAGACCGCAAGATTGAATTCCCCCTGCCAAATGAGACAGCCCGGGCCCGTATCCTCGAAATTCACTCTCGCAAGATGTCTGTCAGTTCTGATGTCAACTTTGAAGAACTCGCTCGTAGTACGGACGAGTTCAATGGCGCACAACTCAAGGCGACGTGTGTGGAGGCTGGTATGATTGCTTTACGAGAGGGTGCATCAAAGTTGACACATGAGCACTTCCTGAGTGGCATTGCAGAGGGTGAGTTTGCGAGCCCTGGCCTCGCTCCCGCGACTAATGCACTTTTGCGAACAGTGCAAAGTAAGAAGAAGAATGACCTGATGTACTTTGCCTAGTTGTCGTTTTGTTGTCCGTTTCCGGGACCATGTTCGTTGTCATGGTGAACTCCGTAATGCAAATGGCTGCTCGACATCCGTAGATATGTTTGTACCCTCCATTGCGCGAACTGTTTATCGGAACAGACTATCAACACTTGAGATTCATTTTCTTCTCTTCAAGTCAACAACAATAGTTTGTATCTAGATCTGTCAGATGGCTATTTATTTTACTGTTCATTGAATAAATGAATGGGGTAAGGAGTGTATCGGGTCCGATCAATGTGAAATGAAATTACCAATTACCAAAGTTAATGTAATCCGTAAAAAGTGCGACTGGCCAGTAGGTCTATGAGCGGTGGAGCAACGGGAATTGCACGTATCCCGATCTAAAGGTCACTTCTTGCTCAACGCTTGCAGCTGAACATATTCGTAATAACCTCCGCGTAACGCCAAAAGCTCGTCGTGGGTGCCAGCCTCGCTGACACGACCTTCCTTTATGAAGTAACTGGATATGCAACTATCAGCCATCGGATATGGCCAAAGAACTAACAACAACTCACATGCAGTCAGCATTCTGAATCGTAGATAAGCGGTGAGCAATAGCAATTGTCGTGCGACCCTTGGCAGCCTGATCAAGGGCTTCCTGCACAACCTTCTCCGAATTCGAATCTAATGCAGACGTGGCTTCATCCAATAGGAGCACCTTGGGATTACGCAAAAGTGCACGAGCAATCGCAATTCGTTCTAGTGACCATCAGTCACAATCCAAATTATACTCCCAAGTCACTCACGTTTCTGACCACCAGAGAGCTGGGATCCCTTCCCACCAACTTGAGTGTCAAACCCACTAATAACACATTAATAGACGTATATA